>PVIC010008706.1:0-47498 GCA_004025085.1 Thryonomys swinderianus
TTTTTTTTTTTTACTATGACCTTATTTTTAAACAGAGGAAAAATAGTTGTTGTGTCTTGAAAACGAATCTTGTGTATCTTGGACCAAATGTTGCCATAGATCAGAAAATTGTTTTTCTGATAGCTAATGAAACAAACTGTACAACAGTTAGAAAAATATTTTCTATTTTAAAATAGCCCCAGGAGTTTCTAACTCTATGAAACCATTTTAAAAGCCAAAACTTATAAATGTGCTCTAAGATCTGTTTTTATTAATTCTTCTATTTGCAAGTTTACTTTATATATCATTTCCCTTCAATTTTACTGGAAGAAATCTAAAATAATATTGGTCTACAATTGATACACTAGAGAAAAAAACTAGAATGAGGTGCTGGACATTCCAAAGGAAGTTCAGTATCACACAAAATACTAGGATTTTAGAGTCAGAATAATTTAGATTCTGTATATAGATTTACCTGGTCATATTACACGTCACTTAAACTTCCTATGCCACTGAGCCTCCATGTGGCATAAAATCAGCTACATGTTATAGTTAAACCACCCAAACAAACAAATCATTGATCATATTGAATTACAAACAATCTGTGCATTAAGTAATAGTTATCTAGAACAGGACTCCTCAACACCAGCACAATGGCATAATTGCCATGGTAAATTCTTTGCTGTGGTGACTTCCAGGATAATTTTGGTGTGTCCAGCAGCACGTATGACTTCTGTCTATCAGTACATTCTTTCCCTTATCACAGCCAAACTGTCCCTGGGCATGTCAAATATTTTCTGGGAGACTTTCCTGGGGAGAACTGATCCCATTTGAGAATCAATGATAAAGAAATGATAAATATTTTGCCATACTCAACACGTGCCATAAAATGCAAAGAATGACATAATTTAGTTAAGTCAGAAATTTTGTATATAACATATGCTAGTGATTTGAGGTTACTAAATATGAAAGAAAATATGTTTTCCTCCTGGCATCATTTTTTTTTTTGAGACAGGGTCTCGTTTTGTAGTTCAGTCTGGCCCTGAGCTCACTATGGAGCCCAGGCAAGCCTCGAACTCAGCAATCCTCCTGCCTCTGCCTCCCGAGTGCTGGGATGACAGGTGTGAGCCACCACACCCGGCACTCTCCTGGCATCGTTTTAAAAAATATTGTCAAGAATGAAAGGAATGATAGAACCTTATTATCTTCAATTTATATCTTTGAGAGCTGTGGCTAATTATGAAATTATGTGTTTATTGAAAAGTAATATTCTGAAAACTTGAGGGGAGATTGTATAAATTGTTACATTTAAATTCAAATGCTTACTGAAATAAATAATAAATTATTTTAGTACTGCAAAACATAAACCAAGAAATCTAAAAAGTGGGACTCATTTTAATAAAGCTATTTAATTTTGTTCTATAGATTGATTTTTCTTTGGAATGTGCAGTTTTTCCTCTGCCTCATAGTTTCTGCCCAGAAACCTGGGCGTTTCTCTGCCCATTTTTTGTTCCCTGTCAGGAGTGGGCTTCGCGATTGGTGAGGAGGCAGGGATGCTCAGCAGTTCAGCTCCTTTCCTCTCCGTTCCTCTGATGGTCTTCCCACCAGCAAGATTGGGCTTTGGTGCTTACAGTGTAAAATCCAGACTCATGTGCCACAGCTGTGATAACTGCAAACCAAAGAGAGAGCTTGTTTGTGTTGGTTACAGGCTTGATGTATCTAACTCAGACGTTGTGCAAAAAAACAAATTTTAATACCAACTCTGTTTCTCAATTGTCTTCAAAGATAGGCTACAGAAAACAACAGAGTTCTTTCTTGATATTTTAAAATTTACAACCTGAGGCTCCATCCTATAAAAAAAAGGATTTAAAAAAATCTAATGATATAATATAGTACTATTTTTGTATATAAATTAAAGCAAAAATTTTATAACCAGGAGTTAAAAGCTAGAGAGATCTTTCATATAAGAACATGCCAATATATACCACAATTTTATGTTGATTATTGCTTTAGAACAAAACTCTTATATCATCAATTATAAACCATATTGGATTATTTTAATTATACATTTTCCAGACAAATCACTATTAGTTACAAGAAAAAAATGGAAAATTAACATTTATAATTTCCTTGTACTGACTAATGTATTCAAATAGAAGTTCCTATCTTCGTGTTATAATTTAATTTTATGCAGTTTACACTTAAGTTTATTGCTTTTTAGTATCTCCTTTCCCAAAACAGAGATAATTAGCTAGGTTATTTTCTGGATGGATTAATAATAAAAGTTATATTCATAATAATGGCAACTGCAGCACCTTATTATGTGCTTGTAACAGTTTCATTAACTAGGCCTTGATTTGTGCATTTAGCATTCACCTCAGCTTTACACTAGTGGCATACTTCCAGAAAAATAAAGTGACTTGGGAAACTTTCATATTCTAAGTTGAGAATTATTAAGGAACGTGTTTCTAACACCATGTTTAAGTATGTGTTATCCAAACAAAAGATGACAATATGCTTAGCAGTCTGGCGACAACATCCTATCAGCTGGAAGAGCAAGATGTGTGGCAGGCGGAGATCCACTGTGGTTTCTATTTTTTTTTGTTTGAATTATTTTTATTATTTATAAATTACACTTATTTCGAGTAGGTACATGAGAACAAAATTTGCATACTGAGTGGTAAAATAGTGTTTCAATACATGTTGAATGTGTCATGTATAAATTACATTAAACTAACATGCTCAAATTAACTCAAAGTCACTGTCTCTTAACTGTCATGGAAGCATGAAGCGTCTTGACTGTCGCCTTCAGACGCACCCCATTTACTTCTTCTCATCTGCACCATTGCACCCTGTACTAATTTCAAATCACTGGCATGAAGATTTTTGCTTTTAGTTATACAGACCTCCATGCTTATATATTTTTACACACATCATCTGAAAATAAAACACTTTGTGTTTATACTAGCAAATATTTTTAGTGCAAGGAAAAATTTACAATGAAAAGGAACCACAATTTTAAAGAGAATATATGTGGCAGTTTTATTGCTTTACACGATGTGAATACAACTGTTTTGACTACTATTTGCTCATATGAAAAGTCATAAAATTTTCAATAGTAACTAGCATAGCACTGAGTTTAAAATAGAGAAATGAATGGAAACTGTGATCTAAAAATAACATATTACAATGTTTACACACACATATTATCAAACCAATTCAGTTATGTTTTTGTCATATTGGTGTTGATATAAAGGTAAATTATCTCATTTGTAATAAAGATCAATATATAACATATTTTATTGTGTTTCAAAATTGCCACTATGAAGAAAACATGCCGAATAAGTAAGAAAGTGGGTCTGAAGAAATGTGACTAAATCAAGTTTATCAAAAATGATCAAAATCACTGAGTATAGTAATCAGCAGCCAGTATTTTTCTGTGTATATAGTTCTATTTTTTTGTTTTCCTTTGTTTGACTTTTATGAGTACCTACTAGTAGTCCATAATGATTACACTCACTGTAGGAAATTGGTACAAGTACATAACACAGTTCTGTTTTTGTTTCGCCTTCCCTTAACTCATTTTGCTAGTCTCAGAGCTTTTTATTGTTTTTTAACAAAGAGAGACTGTGGTTTAATAATATAACTCATAAGCCATCTTTGTGTTTATGAAGCCAGAAGTGTGCAATTGGAAAGAGTGAAACATAAGCATACAATGTTCTGAGTAGTTTACATGGTATGTGTGCGTGTTTAAATGAAACTGTACCAATGCAAGAGGCTTTTATTCTATTGTTCCTCGAAAAAAAAAAAGGCAAGTTAAATGAGTCTCTGAGCTAAAATGCCTGAAATCTAAACTCTAGTCTGTCAAGACCACAGCACCTCATCTTCAGAGCCATTCACTCGGCTTCGTGGACAGTTGGCAAGGAAATTATATAACAGTGAACCTGTGGACACAGTCAGCTCAGAAAGGTCTTTTCAATTTTGGTTTTAAAATACCACTTGGATATACATAGACCACATGGAGTCTCCTTCTTAGTTTTGCTCTTTTCCCTCTGAATTTAAGAATGCTGATGCCCTGACCAGAGCCCCATCACAAATGAGGACTGGCTGGCTGTGCAGAGATCTGCTGGCATTCTGAAAATGTGGCTGCATCGCTCTGTGTAAAGCGCCTTATGCACTTTGTTTAATTAAGTAGTGTTGGAAACAAGTTCTCAGTAATTCAAAATGGTTTTGAACTCTTTATCTAAATCATGGTTGTGCCCTGGGTTTTCATTTACACAGAGACCGATTGGCCTTTCTCAAGCACCTCGTACGGATTGAACCTTACAGAGCTGCAAAGGAAAGGCCCAGCAAACCAAAGAAAAATGATGGGATCCTTCCCCATTGTTTTATAATACAACTAGTTCTGAAGCTATTCCGCAGAGTTAACATAAAGCTCCACAGACCTAAAGGCTCAGCCCCTCAGTTTTACAGGTTTTCCTTCATCTCTTTGGAAAATTATGTTCTGATGTGCAGACCGATTACACAATTAGTCATTACTGTCTAACCTCAGTGTCCAGCCCATTTCCTGCCCCAGTGCGGTGATGATGCCCCTGAAACTCCTGAGTGCTGCTGAAGGCTGGTTCATTTCAGTGACTATACAGTCCCCTTCCAAGCTGTACAAAATATATGGCCAAATATATGTCTGTTACACCACAATTTAAAAATAATCACTTACCCAGCTCTTTTATTCTTAATATGGTACAACACAATTTAAATGAGTATCCAATGTGAATTGTATTATATTTCCATTACAGAGCATTGCCTGAGACTTTCAAAGACTTTTTTTTTTTCTTGCAAGACATAATTTCCTATTGAATTTTGATTTAGTTGTTTGGGAGTGATGATCATGCATGTGTTATTTAGAAAACAGAAAAATGTATTTCCCTTAAAATCTTCAAATAATTTTTGAAATGTATTTTAATTTTTTTTTTTTTTTTTTGAGACAGGGTCTCGCTTTGTAGTTCAGGCTGGCTCTGAGCTCACTATGTAATCCAGGCAAGCCTTGAACTCAGCAATCCTCCTGTCTCTGCCTCCCAAATGCTGGGATTACAGGCGTGAGCCACCACACCCGGCACTGTGGTATGTGGTATTGACTGCTGGTGGATGTGAGTCTCCATGCCCAGCATTGCATGTGGTTACCGGGGATCGAACCCAGGACCTTGTGCTTGTGAGGCAGGCGCCAGAACCACTGAGCTAACCCTCCGGCCCTTGAAATGTATTTTAAAAGCTTTGGAATATGTTCATATGCACTTTGACAAACCTTGCATGAATTATACTAGTCATATTTAATAAAATGCAAAGAAAACATATTTATAGACCTAGGATAAAAACACAGATGTTCAGTGGAAATGTGAATTCTAAAACTTCATGAAGGACTAAACAAATTATATAAATTAGTGCTGTTAATTACGCTCCAAAGGGCAATGTCAAAATGATAGATGGATAATACTGAGTATTGAATATTCTCTGTCAAGCATAGAAGAATGAATTAAATCAATACAGCCAGAGTGACATTTGATATGCCTAATGTTTTCATCAATATTTTCCTTTGAGCACTTCCTTCTCTCCTAGTTTACTTCTTAAAATAATCATTCAAATAGATTACTACATCTGTTGATTGTTATGTAATGTTGGAATAATCATTATCAAAATTAATGAAAAGTAGTATCATTAATTAGGATCTTATTTACTCTGCAATCATTACCTACAGTGTTTTTTTTCTAGTCAATTAATTTTTGTCTTTTAAGAGTAGAAAAAGACAAATATAATATTGGACATATCGGGCTGGAAGGTTAGCTCAGTGGTTCCGGCGCCTGCCTCGCAAGGGCAAGGTCCAGAGTTCGATTCCCGGTGACCACATACAAAGCTGGGCGCGGTGACTCACTCACACTCACCAGCAATCAATGCCACATACCACAGTGCCGGGTATGGTGGCTCACGCCTGTCATCCCAGAACTCGGGAGGCAGAGGCAGGAGGATTGCTGAGTTCGAGGCTTACCTGGGCTACGTAGTAGATCAGAGAAAGCCTGAACTACAAAACAAGACCCTATCTCAAAAAAAAAAAAAAAAGAAAGAAAATATTGGACATATCAAGTATGTCTTAATCATTGCTTCTAGTGTACTAAACAATGAATATCTTCTATCAATATATCCTGAACACTGCTCAGCTTTTTCTGGAATACAAATTGTGTTTCACTTTTGAACAAAATGATAATGCCAATTAATTTAAAATACATAAACTATTGCTTTATTAGTTTTCCATCTGACTGGATAGAGTTAGGGTGCCCTAAATAACTGACTCCTATTACTCAAAATTACAGGATAAACCCAAATCTCTCAAACTCACAAATTCAGTCTATAAATCAAATCAAACATGCAACATGTTTGAATGGTAGTATTCAGTGTAGAGTTTACAAATAACTAATATAAATGATCTATTTAGATAAACAAACAACTCTGAATGATTAACCCATCAAACATTAAGCCAGAAGGAAGACTGGCACTCTTCATGAAATATTTGGAAAATAGCGCATTCTCCTAAAGAATTCCCGTTAGGCTATGCGGCTGTGCCTTGTGCTGGTTTTATTTAGGGGAGTTGAGATTTTGTGAAAACTGCACTAGATGGCTAAAGAAATGTGAGTAAAACAGACAGGATTTTACTAATACTATGTCAGAGATATAAGAATAACAGAAGCAAATAAGATTGTAGGGAGAACAGGAGAGGAGAGCACAATAGACTGGGTGTTTATATGTGCTTCAACTGCAAAGGTAAAATCCTAACCCTCAAGGAAACAGTATTATACACTGGGAGCCTCGTGCATGGGCAGGTCCTGAGAGTATGGCCTTCGTGAAACTGAAGAGTACCTTTATAAAACAGGCCCCAGAGCACTACCTGTCCTTCTGGTCATTTGACAGTATGGCAACTATTGGCCTATGCAACCTGGAAGGGCCTCACTAGAACTTAGCACCGCTAACACATTCATCCGGGAACTCTCTCTTCCAGAAATATGAGCTACGTGGAAACTACTCAAGGTATGGTTATTTGTCATACCCACCAAAACAGATTAAGACATGAGAAACTGTAGAGGAGCCAAACGACTTTTATCATATATTAGAAGTACGTAAGAGAAAAGAATATATACAGATATAGATACTTAAAAACACAAAAAAATGTTCTCTATTACAGTTTTTACACTGCTCTTAACTTTTGAATGTCAGTTTATTCATTCAAATCATTTCTGAGGACCATCTATGGTTTAAATTTATTTCCTATAAATTGTAAAGATTTATTTTGCATGATTGTGACATGAATACATCAGAAAATTCCTTGTTATAGCTTGGATCAAGAATATTTTTCAGCTGAGCATGGTGGCTCGCGCCTGTCATCCCAGCACTCGGGAGGCAGAGGCAGGAAGATTGCTGAGTTCGAGGCTTGCCTGGACTACATAATGAGCTCAGGGCCAGCCTGAACTACAAAGTGAGACCCTGTCTCAAAAAAAAAAAAAGAATATTCTTCAAAGGTCCATTTGTAAAAGGTGTACTCCCCAGCCTGGAAGCTACTGAGGGAAAATGGACACCTTCAAGAGTTGGGGAGAATGTGAGGTCTTAGTTCATTGGTGAGTTTGTGCTCGAAATGGAAAGTGGAATATCCGCGACTTCTTCCTGTGTTACAGCTGGGTTGTGAGGTAGACAGGCCTCCTACATGACACACTGCCCCTAGACGGATTATCTGTGTCTCCATAGACCTAAAGCAATAGTGTGAATGGATCACAAACTACAAATTCCGTTATGAGCCAAAGTAAAACTTTCCTTTTTTAAATTGATTTGTTGCAGGTTTGGGGGTTTTTGTCTGTTTGTTTGAGACATGGTCTACTTGATAGTTCAGACTGTCCCTGAGCCCACTATGTTAGGCAGACAAGCCTAGAACATACCAACCCTCCTCACTCTGTCTCCTCACTGGGGCATTACAGGTGTGCACCCACCACCATGCCCGATATTGTTCTATGTAGTTACCAGAGTTCAAACTCAGGACCTTGTACTTGCTAGGCAGGTGCCATAACCACTGAGCTAAATCTCTGGCCCAGGTTTTTGTTTTCATAATAGAATGTTGGCTAACCCATAGTTGCTGCTTCTTCTTCAAGACCTTCATTTCTTTATTTTTTTAATTCCCTTCTTTATAAGTTTAAGACTTTTTCCCATTGATAGGAAAATTAATGAAGTTTTTTAATGAGAAAATGAATTATAGACATAACATAACCTATTAAGTATATTTAGTTATTTTTATGGATAGGCATAGTTAATTTAGATAGCATCAAATGTATTTCTAATCTGTAATGATATTCCACTTTTACTCCAGAAGTCAGATGATAATGTTACCCTGAACTTCAGACATATAGAACTTCACTAAGAATCTCTCCGTTCTCTCTCTCCTTCCCTCCTTCCCTCTATCTCTCTGTGTCTCTGTCTCTGTTTCTTTCTCTATTACTGGGGATCGAACTCTGGTCCTTGTAGTTATAAGGTAGGCATAGTTCCTCCCTTCCCTTTTTGTCTCTGCCTCTGGCTTTGCTTCTGTCTCAGTCACTCTCTCTGCCTGCCTGTCTCTCTATGTCTGTCATACACACACACAAACTCAGAATGCCTTCAGGAAATTATATTCTAGCCTTTGAGTGCTGAAAAATGAATGGATTTATGCAACCACCTTCTTGCAGAATTCATTTTTTCTTTGGATGCCTACTGAGATGGAAAATATTTTCAAGATGATTCTTTTTAAGATTAAAGTCTAAGATTGCTAACAAAATGTAGAGATTTTAAAGCCACTTTTACAAATATTAACCTACTCTTCTCATGTGAAATTACAGTATGAATGAATCCACTTTACTACTTGAAAAAATATTTTCTCTAAAAAATGCATGTTACTTTAGAGCATGTTTAGAAACATTCTTTCTCCCTATTTGATCTTTTGGAGGATTTTCCCTGTGGTCCAATTGATTTCTCGAGATCTTTTTTCTCTTAGGAGAAAATGTCAACTCTCAAGTGTTTAGTAGTTCTTTTTATCTCGTGTGGCCACTTTTAAACTCACAAGCATGTCCAAATTATCAGATCTATTTTAAAATGCTGCCATTCATCTATTCAATTTATTTGTTTTTCAGAAAGGAGTTACTGTATTGACTAAGGGCTACATCACTCTGTGACTTGGAAATGAGAAAGAAAATCAGGACTAAGATGAGTGTATTTTCAACTCTGCCTACAACCATTGATACATCCATGGTCTGTTGGACTGAACAGTGTTTTATATAGGTAGCCACAGAACAGAGTAATTGATGGAATTTATCAGAAATAAACATTCTTTAGTTTTTTGACATCTGCTATTCTTTTATCACTTAAAATGATGTGTAGTGATTTTTTTTCAGAATAGGAATTTTCCTTCTCTTGAAAATTATCACATGCCTTCTTGTGTAGAGTAGAATTTGTAAAGTAAGATGTAGCTTCATGCCTATACAATGATAAGGCCATGCTTACTGAACAAAAAAATAGGCTAAGGTCATTCTTGCTGACAGGTAATTTTTTTGTGTTACATATGATGATTGAAAAGGAAAGAAATTGTGTGTTTTTAAATGCTCTATTAAATGGATTTACTTCATATTCATTAATTCCTAGTTAGGTCTTATTGCAGTCAAGCTTGATTTTAATTTATAGTCAGTTTACTAACACTGTTCGGTTTTGTTAAAAAATTACCCACATTCCGTGCCTGGCGTGTGGCTCATGCCTGTAATCCCAGCACTTGGGAGGCAGAGACAGGAGGATTGCTGAGTTCCAGGTTTGCCTGGGCTACATAGTGAACTCAGGGCCAGCCTGAACAACAAAGCAAGACCCTGCCTCAAAAAAAAAAAAAATTACCCACATTCCTTTAAAGGAGAGTTACCCAAATGCAGAGTTTAAAATAAAAAGGAAAGAGAAAGAAAGGAAAAAGGAAAAAGAACATAAGAAAGGGAAGGAAACAGAAAGAAAAAGAATGGAAAGAAAGAGGAAAGCAGAGGTCTGAAGTGTGAGTTTGCTAGGAAACTGCTTTAGTAGAAAGATCATGGTATCTCTTTCCCAGGTATGAGTGACTGCTTTGCTATTTTTAGAGAGGAATAACTAGGATAAGTCATTTTTCTTTCATTTGTCCTCAATTACTGTAGAAAGTTAAAGAAATAATATGTCAACAAATTATTATAAGAATTATATATGTAGATTATATATTATATACATTTTTTCTGCAGCAACTTTCACCCCTTTTATTCAATCCAGAGGATGAAGAAAATGAAATAAATTTTTACAAATTAGAATTGTAAGTATAACCAGTTTCTTAACTTCTTCATGCAAAAATTATAAACTCTATGTGTAGTCCTGGTGCCAAAGACATTTTAATAATACAAAGATTTTTAACTTTTTTCTCAGCCTTTCTGGCCTAAAGCTTGGAAAAATCTACATATGTATAGTCTCTCTATTTTTATTCTACTCCTCCTACACATCAGAGTGCTCCTGTAACTTTAAGAAAGGAGAACTAGCTGCTTTGTCACTTGGATTAACTCATGAGTAAACGAATTTCCAGGGCTTCGCTGTTTCAAATAGAAATAGTATAACGATTAATTAAGTTGTTGAACACATAGTTATTCAAGCTTGTAATTGAAAGTTTTTCATATAAGTAAAAAGTCAAATGTAACTAACGCAGAGGTACCCAAAAGAATCAATTCCAAATCAAGAAAACCAGATGAAAGAAGAACTTCCAAGATTCCTAAAGAAGTAGAAATGGTTAAAACCTGGAATGCACAACTTAACGTGGTACTTTGTATTTACACATCATGATCATACTCAATATTGGGAATTTGTACCAGTATATGACACAATTTAATTCTCATTTTTTTTTCCATTCCCATACCCACCCCACAACCCCTCAGCCCCTAAATACATAAGCTTTGTTTGTTCCTTTTGTTCTCTGGTATGAGAAACTGAATATGTTAATGAATTTTGGAATGTATGATGGATATTGTGAAATAGAAAATATTCAAAGGGAAATGGAGTGGAGGGATAAGTAATAGAGGATAAAGAAAAAATAATTATTTTATTATACCTGTATTTTATTTCCTAGCAGCAACTCTACTTAAATTTTCTTCAAAATCTTGGTTCCTTTCCCTGGAACATATTCTTTTTTTATTATTATTATTTTGTTGTTATTCCTGGCCCTTCATAGAGAAGGCATTAGAAAGTGTTGTCTTCTTCTTGTTTTATCGTAATGATATGGAGAGTATTGGGACCAGTAATCTATTTGGGCTGGTGATCTTTGTGTTTTGAATAGCCTGAGTTGCTTTTAGGTCAAGTTGGCAACACTTTTGAGAATACAGCAGTGTGTGTGTGTGTGTGTGTGTGTGTGTGTGTGTGTGTGTGTATTGAGAGTGATACAGAGAAGAAAATGGGAGGGGGGAGACAGAGACAGAGGGACAGAGAGGTAGGAGTGGAGGTAAAGGATTTAATACCATGGTACCATTTTGAAAAAAAAAATTGAGTTTTCCAAAAACAGTCTCTTATTTTTAGTTTTATTTGTATTATTTTACCCTCTTGTTTTAAAAACATAAAAAAATTCTAATTAGAAAATGAATGTAAGCTTAGTTATTTATTTGAGTTAAAGCAGATTGCAAAGTGTTTGATGCAGATGTTATTATGTGTCTCCTAATAGTGGGACAATACTCACATAGGCTGATTATATTTCTTCTGACAGGGAAGATAGTAAAGGGTATTGATTAGAAGAAGAGTTTAGGGGAGTGACATTTATAGTACAATGGATTAAATTTAATGAGAAGGTTTACTACCTGTCAATAGAAAGCTTAACCTATTTCCATATTACTTAAGCTTTATTGTCCAAAATATATTAAAGTAGATTAAATGATTTATTGACTATGCATGTGTCTGGAAGGTAAGCATTAGTTTCTGGCTGATGCAGAGTTATTTTCAGGATACTGCACACGTTTCTTTATGTTTTTAGCTTTCATACAACATATGGAATAAATTAAACATTATTGTTAAAATAAAACTGAATTTTAATATTAGGATAAAATATGACATAAACTACACATTCACTTATTAAATATATTTTAAAATTTCTCCCACGAAAATCAAGATTTTGGGGGGAATATTTGACATTTGATTGGAAGTCTATTTCAGAATAGTATTTTGAAAACTGAGATATAAAGAACAACGTGACACTGAATAAAGTTACTGTTTTTCTGTAATGATATTACAGCTTAAGAACAGACTAATATTTTTAAAATCTCAGAACTAGAGAACAAGTTGATCAAGTACATAATTGTTCTCATCACTGTTTCACGGATGGGACAAAATATCCAGCAGGCATAACAGAAGGTGGAAAGAACTATTCTGGGACTCAGGTTCTCAGAAGTTTCAGTCTATATTGGCCAGGTCAGATGCAGAAACGGTATGGGGGAAGGGCCCGCTGCAGAGAAAAGCTCCTCACTTGATGCTGCCCTGGAAGACAGAGGAGGGAGGCCAAGAAGGGACATTGAAACTTGCAGGTCATGCTTCCAGTGACCAGCCTCTGGCCACATCCCACATCCTAAAGCCCACTCATTTGATTAGCTCATCAGTGCAAGAGTGCACTGAAAATTATTATGCCTGCACAACTCAGTCATCTTCCAAACACATGAGATTTTGGGGGACATCTGAACCATAATGTGGGCATAGCTTTGATTAAGTCTATGTGTTATGGAATTAATTTAATAAAATATTGTATTAATAAAGATTCTGAAGGTACGGACCATTTTGGCGGGATATTAGGGCTTTAAGAGCAAAACTCAGAACAGTCAATACATGTGGTACAGCAACTTGTTAAGGTGGGAGAATGCCGCACATTGGCTGAATATGAGTTACAGACAGCAGCCAATCAGTAGCAAGGGGAATAGTATGATGCTCTCGGATTGGTTACCTACAGACCTCCCATACACCCCCCCCCCCACACACACACACACAAACACCAAACACACCTGCGGAGTATGTTTGTTTTCCTGAAATTACAAAGTTTCTGCAAACAATGGGTAGGTTCTAAGGAAAAAGCCAGAAGCTCTGCACCTTGACTTTCTGGTCAGGTATTGTACATTGACTTTGTTAAAGAGTAATTTAACCATAAGTGTTAATATCTCACTCTGAAAATTTTTCAGTTTACATTTACCAAATATAGACTTTAATTTAATTTTCCCTAAATATATCACCATGTTCTCTGCACATATTTGCCTTTTTTTTGTTTTGTGTTATATTTCATATTTTTGTTCTTTTTACATTTTACTTTATTGGTTGCCAACAAGTATCTACTAAAATTTAGATTTTTTTTTTTTCCTTTTTGAGACAGGGTCTTGCTTTGTAGTTCAGGCTGGCTCTGAGCTCACTATGTAGCCCAGGCAAGCCTCGAACTCAGCAATCCTCCTGTCTCTGCCTCCTGAGTGCTGGGATTACAGGCGTGAGCCACCACGCCTGGCTAGTTTTGATTTTTGATGGTATTGTATTTGCTTTTTACCAGCTGTTGTGATTCATTTATTGGTTCTGTACTTTTGCTTCTATAGGATTTTTCTAGTAACTCCATTACCCACCACGTGTCAGTCACAACCTTCTTTTGCTTTTTACATGCTTCTATTCTCTTTACTTCTAGTTTCACTTCCATTTCCCTCTATGCTCCAGTATTTTCCCATCACATTTATTGATGTACAATTTGACAAATAAACAATGCATATATTTTAAAAGTACATTGCCTGGGTACCATAGTGAGCTCAGGGCCACCTGAACTACAAAGCGAGACCCTGTCTCAAAAAGCAAAAAAAAAAAAAAAAAAAGGTACAGGGTGATATTTTCCATGCAGTGTGAACTGATTAGCAATCTAATTAACACGAATCCCTTCACACTATCTCCGTTTTGTTTTTGCCATAACACTGTTAGGATTCGATTGGCATATTTCAAATGCACAATCTTTCATTATTAACTGTTGTCCCTGTGTTGTTCACTACTTGCCCAGAAGAACTGAAACGGAACAAACAGAAGGTGGAGCAATACCTCCTGTTTCCCTCACTTCCAAATCTCTGCCAATTACATTTCTGCTGTGCTTCTATGAGTTAAACCTTTTTAGATTTCAAATATTTATCTTTCTGCATTTAATTTGTCTCATCTAGTACAGGGTCTTTCAGATGCATGAATGTCCTTTCTGTGCATGCATGTGTGTGTGTCTTTATGTGCACATGTGTTACATTTTATCTATTCATCAATCAGAAGTTAAATATTTCCCCTATTTTGGCTATTATGACTAATTCTACCATAACCCTGGATTGCAAATAATTTCATTGACTTTGAATATACATCTAGGAGAGTATTTCATGTTTATGCATTTAATCATTTTAGAAATCCTCCTCCTCTTTTTCATAATTTCTTTATTTATGTATGTTTCTACAGGATTGCTCATGTTTTACGTATTTAAAAATGAGATAACTACAAAACAAAACATTTGTGATTACATGCATATATCTTAATCTACACAGAAATATTTTAGAGTGAATATTATTAATCATGCACATTTAAGGTAGAATGTTAACAAAGAGTGAATTCTAGTAGTATGAAGAATAGATTTTCTAGAGAGACAAATCAATTATTAATATTTTAGAGAAAATATTTAAAACAAAAATAATTATAAGTTGACAAATAGTGTATCAGAATTAACTTTTCTTAGCTACTTTCTCATTGCTGAGACAAAAAAACCTAGAATAATTTATAGGAACAAAACTTTATTGTAGCTTACAGTTGACACAGGCTGCAATCAGAAGTCAGCTGGTTTCAAGGCAGGACAGCAGAGCAAAGGAAAAACAGTTCATGGTGTGGTAGGAAGAAGGCAGAGAAACTTCACTCTTCTCCTTTTCGCTCCACCAAGACAGCAAGCCCATTGCTTGGCACTGCTCACACACAGGGTGGATCTTTTCTCTTCAGTTAGTTCATCACCTTCCTCAGAACAATGCTAACCCAATCGTTTGACTAAGTATCACACACCCATGATTTAGTCACTCTAGAGCCTATGAACATATGAAAATATGAGGTTTTGAGGGGGCATCTACATAGAAGCTATAATAGCTGTCGTCATCATTGTCACTGGATATCACTGAAAGCTCTGAACTACACATAAAAGCTTAACTCTCTACATCTGTATGGTATAATATGGTTTCCTACTAGCACATTTGTTATTAACAAATACAGCCATAATGTTTGTAAAGTGTATGATGTCCTGATTTATTTAATTCATTAAGTGAATCATATGTGAAAGGCAGCAAGATATTCATTTCTTAAGTATCAAACTAGAATACTGGAGAAAAATGTCTCATCTTTTAAATTTACTTGTTGAAGTTGATGAACTTTATGTGTGAACTGGTGAGAGATTTTATGGAATTCCCATTCTGTGGTTGCATCCAACTTCTCTGTAACAATTAACAAAGTTAGTTTAAAAACTCTTGCTATGAACTAAAAAGAATGAGAATTGATTTTCCAAAATCATGGTGCTTGTCTTGGTTGCTTTCTCATTGCTGAGACAAAATATTTGACATCCCAAATTAAAGGAGAAAGGGTTTATTTAGCTCACAGTTTATAGTGGTTTCAGTGCATAATTGTCTGGCTCCAAGGGAGTGTAGATGGCAGACAGGCTGACAGGAGAAACCACAGAGCATACAGCGGTACAAAAGCAACAAGGAACCTTAACAGCATCTTCATTTTCCTTATATCTTATCCAGACTACCTAGGGTAGCTCTCAAACCTTAATCTTAGTGTCCTTCATCCTATATTGCACCATGAATCAACCTCAGCATCAAACTCTGTAGTTCCAGCCACCTCTAGAAAAGCCCCACCCTTAACTGCATGAGGCTTTGGGGGAGATCTAAACACAAGCCATAGCAGTACTGAACAAAAATTTGCATATACATGAATGTGTGTTCTATGTAAGAAAGTGTAAATGTTGCATTTGATAACTATAAATACCAGTGAGCATTTTCTAGTTTCCTCAAGATGTGGGTTTTTTTTTTTTTAACTCTTGTTTACTCTCTGAAAACTAGGTCACTCTTTTTAAACTATTTCTCAGTCCCTGGAGGTCTCCCTGTAAGACTTCTCTATTTCATTTCCTATATCCTAGCATTTCAGTTTGTTTTAGTTTTCTCAGTGTTTATTTCCACTTGGCCTGTTTTGAATTTTTTCAAAAAAGTTTGATTATCAAATAAAGTATATTTACTCCAATATTTTCCTTATTTGTAAATCTTACAGTAAGGACAAAAGTTCATTATTTATTTAGAAAAGCTAATCATAAGATAAGTACTCACAATACAAAAGAAATATACAAAATAAAAGAGTAATAAAAAATCTCTACGGTTGTCCACCACTGGCCCAAAGACCTGACTGCCTTCCTTCAAGAGCTTATGAGCCTCTCCTAAATGGTTCTGAAAACTAGACTAATAATTAAAATTCTTTTTGCCGATTGCAATTTCTGTTTGCTTTTCTTCCAGTATATAAGAGTCTCTTGATACACACTATGGTAGATATAGTTCTAAATGTCAAGTAAATAATTTTAAATACTCATTGCACTGAATCAGTTTGGCGAGGAGGAAAAGTGAAATATTTACCTAAAATAGGTTTTATAATCAGTACTCTTATTAGTGTATTCGTGTGTGTGTGTATTTATCTATTGAGACAAGGTCTTACTGTGTAGATCAGGCTAGCTTAAACTCACTATGCAGCCTGGGCTGACTTCAAACTCTCTTCTCCACAATCCTCCTGCCTCAGTCTCCCAAGTGCTGGACTACAGGCAGATATCAGTATACCCCATTTAATAGGCATTTAAAAAATGTTTCATTTTAGTCTTTTTAACAGTCCTTGAAGATCATATAAATAATCTTTCTTATAAAGAATCCATTAAGCTTTCCTTTTTCTAACTTAAGAGAAATATCCAGTTAACATAGCATTTGAATAGCTACTTTGCTCACATATTCAAAGAGAAATAAGTGTGGACTTTATAAAAATCAAGAGGAGAACATTATGTATTTTGTTTCATTATTGAATGAGATATGTGAAAGCTGCAGTTATATTTTTAAAAACTTCACTAGGACTGGGTGTGGTGGCTCACACCAGTAATCACAGCACTCAGGAGGCAGAGACAGGAGGATTGCTGAGTTCGAGGCTTGCCTGGGCTACATAGTGAGCTCAGGGACAGCCTGAACTACAAAGCGAGACCCTGTCTCAAAAAAAAAATTGTTTGGAGCATCTACCTCTTGAAGAACTTTTACTTATTCTGGTTCTATCTCAGAACTATCACCGCTTTTAAAGTTACATGACACCTAAGTCAGAGTAGCATATGCCAGTGAAGAAAGTGCTATCTGAAAAATCTAAATCGGTCTGGTAGGCAAACTACTCCTTCCCTCTCTCTCTGCATACCCTCCTTCCTCCATTCTTTGCTTCCCTTCTTTCTTGTTTTTGGAGGAACTAAATACAACCTTTAATCATGTATCTTAGAACAGATATCTCACACTGTTAGACCACTTGAAAGCCAGAAGGTACATGATTTTTTTTTGTCAGAGGTGTGTCAAATTAGACTTCAGTCTATGAAAATCAGAGATAAATTTGTTGTAGGTCTGTCTACTCCAAATATAGGGAACCAAGATCAGTTAGTCGGGCTGTTGAGTCTTCGTGAGGAGAAAAATGATTGTTTTTTACATCCTGATAGTCTAATATCAGTACCCACCTTAATTTGTTCCCTGTATCAAATTGTTCTCATCATATTTCAGATCCCAATTCAGTAGCATTAGTCTCCACTGTACTTCCTGACCTTTACCAAAAAAAAAAAAAAAAAGACCACAAAGGTCTTTAAGAATAATGACAGTTTTTATAATGGTCAGTCAGAAATGGGCATATGCTGGACTCTGTACACTAGGACAGACTGGGCAGGGTAAGTCCCCTCTCGTTCTCCAGTTTCCTTGTCTCCAGTTCCCTTTCTTGGCAGTACCTGGAGGTACTTCTTGCTTAGTAACATCCCTCAGGAACGTAAGCTGTGCTGGTGCATGTTTCAGCCAATCAACAAACCAAACTATTAGATCCATTTCTCACCTCTCATGCTATAACATTAAATGAAATATTTTGGGGTAGAAGGTTTGTATCAATACATTTGTCTTGCTCCAACTGTACATTCTTTCAACCAATAACGTTCACCCATAATATTCAACCTGTATATTCCCAGAACTTCTGTGCATGGGAATGAGGAAAATTACTTCTATCTTCCCCTGGATCACACTTTGACATTGATTGTTGGGCTGGCTAGAACTCGAGTTTATAAATGATCACTGACATAAGTGGGTTGACTTACAATATTTGAATTTCTGATAAAGAAGCAATGTATATTCGGTAGAAATTGTACTTTGAAATTTGACATTGAATTTTGAGTTTTGGTCTTTTCTCAGGCGATGCACTGTGATGTACTTTCCTACTGCTGACAGTTGGCAGTTAGCACAATTACTAGTCAGCTATGAGCTATACAAGCCATCTAACAGTTCATTGTACAATAAGCTCTCTGTTCAATTATTTACTCAGTTTTGGGCTAATTTAAGTGTTTAAGTACATATAACCAGGTGAAACTGAACTATGGTGTTTAGTGGGTTAGGTGTTTAATGAGTTTTTGAGTTAAAATATCAATTTGGAGTAAATTTACTGGAACATATCTCCAACCTAATGAAGAATCATGTTTTTTTTCTTATTTTCCCCATTCTCATATCCTCCTCTCCCCCATATACACATGAGCTTTGTTTCTGTTTTTTTCTATCTTCTCTTCATTTCCTTTCCCTTCTTTCACCTTCCCTTTCCCCCTCCCCAGTTCCCTTTCCATTTTGTAGATTTTCCTCCAATTTCACCATGTGAATCATACCCATTGATTCTCACTTATAGTTTCACTTTCCCATACTGTAACAATGATTCAATATTTAGATGTATGTGTCCTACTTATTTCACTTATGGGTACTTTCTCAGTGTACCTCCATTTTAGTTATAAATGACTCAGGCTTGCCATTCTTTATGACTTAGTGGTGCTCCATTTTATGCGCATATATTAAAAAACAAAACACACATCTCTATCCAGTCACCAGTTGATGGGTTTTAGGGCTATTTCTAAGATTTAGCTATTACAAAATGTGTTGTTATAAACATGGGTGCATATATGTCGCTATTGTATGATTATTTTAGTTCTTTAGGGAACGTACCCAGCAGAAGAAGAGCACGTTAAATGGGCCCCCTAATCCTTGTTTTTGGAGGAATTTTCACAATGTTTGCATTGATCTATACTTCCACAAACAGTGACAAAAGTTTCCTTTTTTCCCCATAGACCCACTAGCATTTGTGGTTGGTTAATTTCTTGACAGTAGCTACTTTTCCTAGAGTGAGGTGGAATCTCGGTGTTGTTTTTATCTGCATCTCTCAAATAACCAGTGATGTTGAACATTTTTTCATGTTTATTTCTTCTTTGTACTTTTTCATCTGAGAAATATGTGTCCATTTCAGATGTCTATTTTTGGATTGGGTCTTTAAATTTGGGTGGTCTGATTTTTTTAAGTTATTTTTATATTCTAGATAGTAATCCTTTGTCTGAGGAACAGCTAGTAAATTTTTGCCACGTTGTAGATTGTCTTTTTGGTGTTTTCTTGCTTTGCAGATGATAGCGGTTGATTTCTTCTAGCTCTGAGCATTTGTTTATAAAGTCTTTCTCTATGGCATTGTCTGCAAGAATTCTACTTAAATCTATCTTCTAGCAGAATTGGTGTTTTGCTTTTAATATTTAGATCTTTAATCCACTGCTAATTTAGTTTAGTTCATGATGAGAGATTTATTCCTTTTTAGGTTGAAACCCAGTTTTTTTCAGCACCATTTCAAAGGGTGTTTGTATGTGTGGAGCTGTTTCTGCATCTTCTAACCTGTCCCATCTGCCTTTGAGTCTGTTATGGTTATCTGTTTTATTTCTTATTATCTTAAAATATTTAGAGAAGCTTACAATCTTAGTCTATAAGTACTTAAATGATTTTATGTTTATGAATTATACTTCTTTTGGTTTTCTATTTTAATATCCATTAAAACAAATTTAGACAGCTTTGCATTTTTCAGCCAAGTCCATGTCTTTGAACATGCCATTCTCATCTGCTGTTGGAAAGATCATTGTGCTATGCTTTGGGTACCTCTGTGTCTCAAATGAGAGAAAATCTTATCAAACAAAAAGCCAAAGTGATTAGAGCTCTTAGGCCAAATAAAGTGATTAGAGCTCTTAGGCCAAATCTCTCCCTTCCCCTCCAGATTGTGGTTCTGTGCTGTTTATAACATAGTGTCAGACAACTCACCACTATATAATTTGTCCTGGTCTCTTACTTGTTTATGGTAAAAGAAAATTAAATTTCTGGTTATTATAAAACTTCTCTAGCTAGAATTTTTACTTTCTCTCAGTGTGCTTGCTCCTCCAGTATGCTGGATTTCTCTCTCTTCTGGTCCAACCCTTCTCTTCATCTCCACACCTTGCATTCTGGTTTCTTTTCCTGCTCCCTTTTCCTGATTCCTTCATCTCCCTAAGCTTTGACCATACACTATTTCACTCTGTATAATGCATTCTTTTCTTGAGGGTAATTTAATTTGGTAAATTTCAAATTTTCTGCCCCGATTTTCTCTCTGTATCATAATAAAGGATCATTCCTTCCCTATTATGCTTTGAATTGTGTGCCCTCCCACAGCTTTATATGAGAGTATTTTAACCCTCATTACCTCAGAATGTGACCAAATTGGAGATTAGATCTTGCAGAGAAGAGATAATTTACTTAAAATTATATCACAGGATGGGCCTTTAGCCAATCTCACTCGTGAGAGGGACACCCACAAGCCAAAGGCTAGTGTGGAGCAGACCCTTCCCTTCCCAGAGAATCAGTACTGCTGAGATACCGGCTGAGAGTCCAGCTTTCAGAACCCTGTGATGAGCTGCTGTTGACACTTAAACCACCTATTCTGTGGTAATTTGTTAACAAATTGTTATATTCCTCTGTATGTTTTAGAGGATAACCAGGAAGACTCAAAATTAACTATCACCAATTTTATTCTGTGACATCTTACTATAAAATATATTTAAAATTAGCCATAGAAAATAGTATAGACCATATAAACCAAGGCAAAATACAGAAAATATGTCTGCACATATTGAAAAATTTTAACATTATATTATACATTTGTAAATGTATCAGCTTAATGTTCTACTCTGAGTATCTTTTTCATGCCCCTAATCAGCTCAGTAATATAGGAGACAATCAGGTATCATGTTAATTGATCTAATTTGTATATGTAATTGCTAATGATAGTTGATGGCTATTTTGGAAGTTACATTTCTCAAATCATTTTTATCCCTCCCTTAGAAAGATATTAAGATATTTCATGTAGGAGTTTTTCCTTTTCCCCAAAATATTCAGAATTTGTATTCACCCATTTCATTAAAAAATGGTAATCAAAAGGAACTTTTTTTTTTTTTTTTTGAGACAGGGTCTTGTTTTGTAGTTCAGGCTGGCCCTGAGCTCACTATGTAGCCCAGGCAAGCCTCGAACTCAGTAATCCTCCTGCCTCTGCCTCTGGAGTGCTGGGATGACAGGCATGAGCCACCACATCCGGCACTGTGATATGTGGTATTGATTGCTGGTGGGCTTGAGTCACCATGCCCAGCACTGTATGTGGTTACCAGGATCGAACTCAAGACCTTGCGCTTGCAAGGCAGGCGCCAGAACCACTGAGCTAAATCTCTGGCCCTCAAAAGGAACTTTGACATGATATGCTACAACATTTATTCAGCTGTCTGTAACTATCTAAGTTGCAGTTTTGTAGTTCAGGTAGATAAACTATGTGAAGCGTGTCATAAATCTACACTTTCATTTATTTACTGTATCCACTTTACTTGTATAAAACTTTGCCTAATATTTCACATCATTTTTAATAGACCCTCTAGCTTTTTTCCTGTTAGAGCTTGCCACCAATACATAATTGTATCATTTTTCTCTATATCCTTTTTCAAAAGCTTTCTTAATTCTATCTTTACCTTGTGCCCTATTTTTTTTTACTTCCTTGTATAAGAACACATCTCTGAATAGCAGTTGATACTGAAATGTCATGGTCTCTACGTCTTTAGCCCAATTCATTGATTTTCCATCCCCACTCCCAGCATTTCTCTCGTCACTTTACCAATTAATATCCCACTATTACAGCTAGTGATTAATACTCTTTAAGAGGAGCTATCAGCGGCAGGTAACACATCTAAATATTGCTTGCTGCTTAAAAGAATCCCTTTTTGGCTCCAGTTATTTATCTTTGTCTGGTTCTTTCCTACTCCTCTGATCTCTTTTCTTAAAACACTCTTTGATGTTCTATTTTTCTCTAGCCCTACAATGGCTTTTTCATTTCAGATTATTATATCACTTTCCCAATGTATATGACTGGAAAATGGATATGTCCAGCACAGGTCTTTTTCTGCTGAACTGCAGACATGTTCATCCAAATAGCTTCTTTTCATTTTATAAATTTGATGGTTGTTATTCTGCAATATTGTAATGTTCAAGATATACAAAACTGCTCTTTAATGTTTAGCCCTGTGTCAAATTATGCTACATCATCATATTACTTGTATAAGGATTAAAACAAATGTATTCAAAAATTATATTTGGTCTAAAATTCAGGATAAAGTTTTAGCAATTCCATTCAGTTTATGAAGAGAAGTTATGCTATCCACACATTGGGACTTCCATTTTTATTTCTTATTTTGCTTTTTTAATGCTCTAGTAGATTTCAAGGAATACTAAGAGGTATTACTGAAATATTTCCTCTCATCTGAGACTATAATTTGGTCTAAAACTAGAGTACATTGTAAAGAGCTGTCTTATATATAATTACATCTTGAATGACTATTAAAGGAAAGAGTTACATTATTTAAAGCTGTTCTCCTTAGACAGCAAGCTTGGGAAATCAGTGTATGAACAGGAAGACAGAACAGTTACTTCTCAAGAATGGATGGAGGAAAGCAGATTACCTGTCCTAATACTGATGGTGTTGGTATGACAGATATATCTACACATATTAAGAGATCTGTAAGAAATATTTCATATATATGCAGACTTAAAACTTCAGCCATGCATGGCGGCTCACACCTGTCATCCCAGCACTCGGGAAGCAGAGGCAGGAGGATTGCTGAGTTCCAGGCTTGCCTGGGTTACAAGGTGAGCTCAGCACCAGACTGAACTACAAAGTGAGGCCCTGTCTTAAAACAAACAAACAAAACCATATATCTTTGGATGTAGACCTATTTAAGCCATACGTATAGCATAAATATAAAATGTGCATTTTATACTGGCAGTAGTGTCCTTTTGTGAAACAAGTTTTCAGCAGAAAGGAAAGATGGTGTTATTATTTTTATTGTCATAAAAACAAATGCTAGAGTAAGAAAAAATCAAAAGTGATCACAATGCTAAAAAATATGATATTATGCATAGTTTTTCATCATGGAAATTTTAAGCGTCACAGTTAGGAACATATTTAGCCAACCTATACTTTTGTCTTACCTAGTGAGAAATAGTAGTCCCTGATAAACACCTTACCTAGAAATATTAGAAACTGATTCATCATCTACAATTTTAAATGAGGGAAGGTCTATAACAAACTGTTTTGGTTTCCGAGGAACGTATCTGAAATGTAATTGCAAATTTATGTATATAGTTCATTTTTGTCTGCTCTGTAAAAACATTTTTATGGCACCTATTGAGTTTTGAGGGGATTTCGTCTTACAGTGTTGTATTTTTATATACATGACAAGTCATGTCAACAGACCCAAAACAAAATTAGAAAAAAATGGTTTCCTTTTAAAAGATGATATTATAGTCACACCAGAAAAAGGAGGTTCTGGCTAGTGATGAAATGTGTATGATACTGGTCCAATCATTTTCTGTTGCCTTTGATATAAATTCATCATGCTTTGAGCAAGTACATTCTGAGACATCCAAACCAACTAACTCGTTTCTCAGAATGTGTCCCTACCCTTGAAGAGTATATGACTATGTACTAAAATTGTGAGTCTCTCTTACAGTAAACCCTTTAGGTGTTGTGTAAATAGTTTACTAATTAGCTTCAAACTGTGCGCTCAAATGAAAAGCTATGTTACTCATATATTAACAGTTATTTCAAAATAATTACTATGTAGGTTTGTAAAGTATTCATTAAATGTCTGTCAAATTACTTAACAATCATAATAGACATTTAATGGGTGCTTTAAAACTGAAACAGAAATTACATTTGATTATAAGTAACTGTAGGTTTATAAAGCTATCATTATATATCTATTAAGACCATTTAACATAAGTGTTACGTAATTAGAGAAGAGACAGGATTTTAATTGCACATTTGCAAACTGCTCGCTTGCTTTGCTAAATATTCATTTTATCCACTGCAGAAAAGTGTGAGGTATGAAGATTGCAGCATTTTTTTTTGTTAAGCTATTTCCATATTGCATTCTGTAGGATTAAATGATCTAACAAATGTATATTTCGGGCAATAACGATGCCATATGCAGAAATAAGTAGACATTATTTCATTTCTTTCACTCAATAAAAAGAAGATGAGGAAAAGTAATAGAAGGAAGGAAAGAAAAAGAAAGGAAATATGGAAGTAAGAGAGGAAGAAAAAGAAGAAAGAGAAAAAAATAAAACAGTAAAGAAAGAACGTTTGATAAATCAGGAGGCATTCTTTTTTCCACCCCTCAGATTTCTGATTGATATCATAGTTACATCCAAGTACCTGAGATAGAAAATAATTTGTTTCATTACATAACCAATGATTACTGTCTTGTTCATAGAAAGTATATCCCAAGTTGCCAATAAAAAGCATAACTTCCCATTAATTACTTTGCTAAGCAGTTGCCTGTTATTATAGAAGCTAAGTGGGAATTAAGAGAGAGAGTAAATTACACTTTCATGCTTTGAAGTGTCAACTCATCTTGAAGTCAAGATTGCTACAGAAAATTCAGAGAAGAAAGATTGTAATTTGAGTGTTGCTTCAGTTCCATAAGCAAATAAAGTGCCTCAGACAGCGGGCTTTTAGAGGCACTAAAACTCCTTTCACGGAGCTACCCTCTTTTAGTTCTTCAATAGATCTCCATTAAGACACCTGAGGTTGCCTCTTGCGAAGCTGAACAAGAACACATTCTGTGGAGAGGAAATTTATTTATATATCATTTCTTCACAGAATGTTTCTTCTTCCAAGGAACATTTGCATTTAAACAAGCTATTTAAGTTTTGGAATCCATCTGCCTACACTTACCCTATTCTTTCCGAGAATAAACTTCACCTGGGAAGTACGTTGTGAACGTGATTGAGGCTCCATTTTCTTAACTCTGCACATGGAGTCAAAGGCTAGAGTGTAGTTCAGTGGGGGGAGCCCTTGCCTGGCACGTTTAAAACCCTGGGTTTAACGGTCGGTGCAGGGGGGAAATGCTACAGCTTGACCCATTTAACTAGGGGCGTGATGTGAGCGCATTTAGTCTCTGCAAGGTATTTCTGGTAGTTCTACGTTATGTTCTAAAAAAAACCAAAATGGTATTCCTAACTCACTTACTACCTTGGGATTCATTCTTAGAAAAATGGTATGAATAAAATGAGCTTCAACCAACACTTAGGAACCTAAATTTTTATGGTAACCTATTGAGTGTTTTTTCAAATTGTAATAACTATTTAAATCTAAGATATAAAAGTTCCCATCAGATCTTTTAACTTTATCCTCTTTTTGGCTATATTCCATTTTAAATGAAGCAAAGTAAAACTTTCAGCGCCTTAGCCTCAGTTTCAGGTTGGTCTGTGGTGTTCTGTGTACCTCTCCGTGTACAAGACTTAGCGAAATTCGTCAGTCACACCTTCCCTGCTCTTGTCTTTTTAGGAACTATTGGTTACACGTGGCCATTGGAATCACGTTTCACAACTATGTGCATTTTGGTTGTTTTATTTTGTTTCTACCATACTTGCACACTTTATTTTCACTGCTAATGTCTATCCTATGGGCGTCATTGTCCTTTGACACCTGGCGAAGGTGATCCTGTGGCTTTCTGTGTGTATTATGATGAAGAAGCACGCTGTCCATGAAGAAAACAGGAAACACGAGCTTCATTTTGCTTTTCTGATTTTCCAAGGAATCCGAACACTCCGACTATACATCCTTATTTCATTCTGCTTTTCCTTTTGACTTAAAATGTTTATGTATTATTTTTAATAAACTGAACTGATTGGTACATTTTTGGGGTACATTATGATCACATTCTTTATTGGCAATTTATACCTGTACATATTTCTTGATTATTATTTTTCCCATTGTGGTGGCCTCCCTTCAACCCCCCACCCTCCTATATACATAAACTTTGGGGAAGCATTCTTATTTTTTCTTTCAGTGCCAGGAATTGAACTCGGGGTCTTGCATTTGTCACACAGGTGCATGGCACTAATGAGCTAAATCCCAAGCCCTGTACATAAGGTTTGACACTCATAAATGAAATAAATGAGACTCAAATGTATGTATATCATCCTGCTTCTGCACAATTTTCAACAGAGATATTTCTTGTTTTCTGTCTCTATCTCTGTCTCTCTCTCTCTCTTTTTCTGGTCCCTGAAAATTAAATAATTTTCCATCCTTAAAAATCCTGGACTGACCACTAACTGTGTCAGATCATTAGCAGAAAATAGACTAAAAATTTCTAAGGGGTAATTTCTGAGTTTGATTTTAATACACCAAGTGACAGTCTTTGCTAAATCTAACAAATTAATGACATGTCATATTAATGGAAGAATCTAAAGAAAAGATAGATATATTATGCTAAGGAACACATCCTATCTTGCTAGTGAAAAAACATGGTCTCATAGAAATAAAGAATTTGATTTGTATATGAAAGTAAAATTCAAATGGATCTTTGATGGATACACTGTAATTCTTTTCATACCTGTCATTACAATCATTTTGTGGATACAGCTTAATGGACAACCATATTAAAATCAGATAGATATTAGCATTTTTAAGCAATAGGAAGGAATGAAAAGAGATACTTATATAAAGTGAATTAAAATCACACAGCCTAGTAAGTTAAATCATCTTATAGGAATTACTAATATTCATTCCTGTAAACATTCAAAAATCTTAATTCACATTTCTTCTTTTCTTTTGTCTGTTTCATTTCTAAGTACCCTTCAGAATCTAGCTAAGGTATCACAATTTTGAGGAAACTCTTTTTGAATATTATGACACAAAATTGCTCTTTTATATTCTCAAAATAACTCATTATCATATAACAGAGCTATGTGACCATTCATATTCTATTTATGAGTATTCTTTGTTAAGATTCAATGTATTCAGAATAATAACTGCTATTTATTTCACTTGTCAATTTTAGGGAAAATACATTTTAATATTCTAAGCATGTTATACAATTATTACTATAATAATGCAAATAAAAACATAATGACATTATCTCAAGAAAGAGGAAACAAGCCCTAGGGTTTTTACTCAAAATCTTCTGTTATTCTGTTACTTATTTGATAGAGATATTAGTGTCCTGTGAATATGAAAGGAGTGTATGAACACAGATGTCTTGAGTTTGGAGTTTAATGATGACTAGGAAGACTCTAGAGCTTAGAGTTAGTAGAGCTAAGTGTAAGAGAGTAGAAAAGAGAAGTGGAGAGGTGAGGAGGGGAGGAGAGAAGAGGAGAGAAAAGCAGAAGAGAGAAGGAAAGAGAGGGAAGGGTAAGGGGATCACTCTGTATTGTTCTTCAGAGGAGTACATGCCACAAAAAAGTTATTCATGGTTCAGAACTTGAGAAGCAGAGAAATAGCTAAAATAATTACAGAGAATTGTTTCCAGAAAACTGCATAACCCACTGAACTTTGAGTATTGGATAGATGAAGGAATATTGATATTTGACTAAAGTATGAGATTTCATTAATATTCTTGTGTAAATAATATTTTTTAGTTTTGATAAATGTACCATTATTCAATAGAATATTCATGTCAGGAAAGTTTGAGAGAAGCATAGGTAAAATCTGTTCAAAACAGTGTTTGAGTCTTTTGTGATGTTAAAATATTTTAACATAAATTTTATAATAGGCAAGTTTAAGGAAAAATGGTCACTTTTGAAGAGGCTTAACAGTTATTTTAAAAAGACAATCAATATGCACATATATTCAACTTTCTAGTAATTATGTAAATTCATTGTAACATCACTTCTAATTGGATAGCAAAGTAAAAATAAATAACAATAAAACGGTGAAAAATAAAGAAAAATATAACTACCACATGGAGGTTAGTGTGGAATTCTTTAACACTTACTTTAAGTGCATTGCTTTAGAAAACCTGCCTGTAATTATTTATTAGATATAAATTATTATATCAAGTTTACTCATCACAGAGCATGAATGATACATAGGACATATATTCTTTGCAAAAATGTTTGTTCACAAAAATTCCATCTCTGAGTACACATTGCAGAAATGTCTCTTGCCTTCATATGGAAACATACACACAATACTGCACCTTTGGTGAAGTTCTAATGAGCAAAACAACTTTTTCATACTTGAAGTTGAGATCATGGTCACCACAGGCAAAAGAGGAGGAATAGACAGGAAGAGGACAAGAAGAAAGCTTGGAGAGGTGGGAGTGCTCCAATTTGTGAATTGTGTGGTGATTCCACAGAGTTGTTTGCTCACTGACAAAGTAACAACCTACAGCACTTCAGAATTCTGCACTTGTATCAGTATAATAAAAATCACCTAATAATATTTGGCTGTAGAAAAAGGCTCCTCATAAAGTCTTAATAAAGAACATTTATAAACCTATAAGCCCTTTCTTTAATATCAGGGAATGGAAGGGTAATATGCACAAATCCTTTTAGTTTTAATCTCCTTGTATATATTTGTATTGGAATGTCTATAATTTACTTATTAAATTCTTAAAAACAAAGTGGATAAAGGTTATAACATGTTAGTGTCTCTTATTGTAATGTAATATTTTTCAAAAGAAAAATCATGAAGTTTTTTTCAGAAACTTTCCAGTAATGAAGTTACTTTCTTATAAATTGTTTACAGTATGTTCTTCAACCTTAAGGTATTATTTAGAGTGTTTCCATAAATGGGCACTGATTCCACTATATCAGAAGTATTTTTAAGTGGTGTGTCCAATATTATTTATCATGATCTTAACCTTTATGACTTCCTTAGAGATAGTGTAAGTTAGGAATATGATTTCTAACAGTTATATTAGAAATGGTGCAAGAAAGATTAGAAAATTACTACTGCGATGAATTATATGATATTTTTGTTAAATCATTAATACTGCTATTTATTCATCAAAAAATGGTTCAGGAAGAGCAAAGCAATATTTTATAAAAAGTTTTATGATTCAACTTTGAATATTTTTGTATTATTAAAAGAACCTAATAGGATACAGATTTTAAGTGTCTTTAAATAACACTTAAACAGTAATATTTTCTCATAAAGTAATAGTGAATGTGTGCGAATGTATGTATTATTTTCATTCTGACATTCTTTATAACACCTCTAAGTTTTAGAATCTGTATTAAGATTGTAGGAAATATTATGTCTGACTGAAATACTATTTATAGAACCAAAAAAAGTACATGAAATAGAGGGATTATTTTAAAAAACATATGTCAGTTATTCTCAAAACTTTCAATAAGGCAACTCCCTCATTAAATCACTCAGAAAATTTTATAGGAAGAGATAACCATGCCATCCTTTACCATAGACATTTTACATATCTCTTTTCAACTTATGTTTTCTCTAATAATCTTCTCAGTGTATACTTTTCCAGACAAAATGGTGCCTTATTGCTTTTTAATTAGAATTGCACAGATCTATATAGATTGCTCAAGGAGTCTCTATTTGCAAGCATATGCTACTGTGATCTCAGCCTCATTGAAGAAAAAAATTTCTAAATTTTGTTATCATATAAGAAATATTATTTTTTCATGTCATGTAAGAATTGCTTTCCTTCAGGATACAAGTCAACTGTGTGTCTTTTATGTATAACGTTTTATCCTGGAACAGCAGTTTTTCTAGGAGTTTCCTTATATTAACAACAAAAAATCATGTCAAATGAGACTTCTAAAGCGTGAATCAAGTTTTATCAAGAACTCTAGGATAAGTGGCAATCAGCCTTTTCTGATGAACAGTATGTAGAAGAAAACATTCAGTCCTCAATTCCTGCATGGGATATTCAATTTTTTGCTCCTCCTCAAACATATCTAATCTCTGAATAAGGACTCTGTGTTTACAAAACAATAGACTTAATTTGTGAATCAGCTCTCTTTTCCCTCCAATAATTAATTGTATATTAATAGTCGTTAGTTATAGAAGTCATTCTCAAGAACATGATGTCCTCTAAATTCTCAAATTATATTTGTTTACACATTTTGATATAAGAGTAGCCTGTGAGTTAGATTTCCTGTAGGTGAGTTACTCATTATTTAAAGGATGAGAATTTACACCTGACTCATAGATTCAGTCCATGGTTGGCTGATTCCAGGGCAGCAACATCGTGCCAGAAGAGCATGGTGGGGCAGGAATGTGATTGGAGAGAGCAAGGGAACAATGCCAGAAAGGGCGGGGAAAGGGACGAGCTGGACTCCCCAAATCTCCCTTGACTCACTCAGCCACACCCAGAAAGGTACTTTACAATCCCCTCTCCGATTCTAAGCAACACAGTTGACACAATCAAACTTAACTAGCACAGCCTTCTGAAAACATTCCAGAGATAAGGTCTCTCTGGAAATATTATTAGTCTGGTTAAATAGATGTCCCACTGGCAGATAATTAGACCAGGAAGAAAAGAGAATAAAACCCTCTGCATATTTCATTAATGTGTCAATCTTCCTGACATTACCACACCATACTGACTTCTCTTAATCAGGTTTATTTTTCCAACTGCATTTCCTTTACACTTGTAAGAACCTGCTCCCATCAAGAGTCCCACAATGAATTATTTTAGGAATTGCATTGATTCTAAAGTTGGAACATATTGACATTGTTACAAAGTCTAGTCTTCTAAAAACCTGACATATATCTCGATTTATCTACATTCTCCAATTTTTTCAAGCATGTTTTAGTTTTTAATGAAGTCTTTCACAATCTCTAGCTTCTACCTTGTGCCCCAAAATGACTTTTCTGAAGCTACTCATTACAATAACACTCTAGCTTTCAAGGAAGAAATGAAAATAGAATGTTACTTCATCACAGAAGATGCTTGCACAACTCTGTGTGGTCTGTGTGTGTGTGTGTGTGTGTGTGTGTGTGAGAGAGGAGAGAGAGAGAGAGAGAGAGAGAGAGAGAGAGAGAGAGAGAGAGAGAGAGAGAGGGAGAGAGAGAGAGAGAGAGATTGAGCAGAAATTACAGGCTTACCATCAGGTATAATAACTGAGAAAGATATGCTGCGCACGGGCACTAACTTCTCACAGTGAGTGCCATCATTATGCACTGAAAACGTCTACTACTAAAAAATCTTAATTTAAAAATGAAAAAAGTCTATTCAGGAGAAACACAAAAATTTAACTTTATTAAAGTAGAAGGGACTTTGGAGGATGAGTAGTGAGTATAAAACATTACTGAAAAGATGCTAAGTAAAACATCTGTGTCGTATCAAACTAACCTTTATATTATGCAAATTTTCAGAGCAAGCATCACAGTCCTAAGTAACCTTTCCATTAGTCAAAACAACAAAAATTATTGCTGCCTCTTGATGGTTTTATCAATATCTTTTTCAAAATTGAAAATTGATCAAGATTTTTTTTAATTTAAATTAGAAAGCAGTAAGACCACTGCCAAAAGTATTGCTACTTGTTATTAAAGGTTAATGCGGTTCCAGGGCAGGAAGACTTATTACAGACTATTTATAATAAGACTTGACAGTTGAATGTTTCCAAAGTTCACTGTGGTAAGCACATTCACTAAGAAGCATTAGTTGAAGAGTATTGTACACATATTCTGTTTTTCCTTTCCTATTGTCTTTTGGACATCTTCACAGTATCTGTCATTCAAGATAAGTCACTGTAGCCTAATTGCAAGCATTTTATGGCTGTTGTCAACATCAGTGTAAAAAGATTAATCACTTCTGCACTTAGTGAACATACTGACATTTTAAAGATTTAATCCTGTTCATTTTTCTACAAGGTTCATTGGAATGCACAGAAATGTGTTTTGATTAACTTCCTTTCCCATTATTTTAGTGGTCAAACTAAAAGCCAGTACATTTATCACCGGGAAAAAAAATACTCATTTGGAATACAACACACTTGGGAATAATAATACTGCATAAAACAACAATTGCAAGTAAATGAGTTTATATTATTTTAAATAACATATTGTAAATATCCATTTTAAAAATTAGACAATCAGTGCTGGAGATTTAGCTCAGTGGTGCTGGCACCTGCCTCGCAAGCAAGCACAAGGTCCTGATTTTGATCCCGTTAACCACATAGAATGCTGGGCGTGGAGACTCACGCCCACCAGCCATCAACACCACATACCACAGTGCCGGGCGTGGTGGCTCAAGCCTATAATCCCAGCACTTGGGAGGCAGAGGCAGGAGGATTGCTGAGTTCAAGGCTTGCCTGGGCTACATAGTGAGCTCAGGACCACCCTGAACTACAAAGCGAGACCGTCTCAAAAAAAAAAAATAGACAATCGTTTTTACCTATATCCCTACCCACCCACAATCCCCCACCTCCTATATACATGTTCTTTCCAAATCATATGGTAAAATTCCCCAATGTTAAGTGTGATTGTGAGCTGTATAGAAAATGTACCAATAAAGAATTTAATTAAAAATCAGATAATCATATATGTAAGAAACAGGATCAGGCACCAGAGGCCCCTTTGTGCTCTTGATATGTACTTGGGTAGAAGAGCAAGAGGCTGTTCTAGCAAAAGTGGACCTGAGTGATAAGCAGAACTTTCTTGTAGATTTGTATGGTCTTGTATCTGATACTCTGCTCGTATCTCTGACCCCCTAGATAGCTTCTATACTTTCATTTTGCTTTGTTCTAGGATGTTTCATCCTATACTGCTCAAAGTCACTCTGAAGGGAAATATATATTACCGATGTCTACTCATGTTGTTCCTCCCGGGATATTAAAATTTAACACCTAATTTTAGACAGTTGTCTCTAAACCATATATTTTATAGCTTGCTGAATGAAAGATATACTAGCTTAGAACACAACTGATCTGAAGATGGAAGTGTCCTTCCGTACAGAGAAGCCAGTCCAAGCTGTGGTATGCTGTAGTTGACAGGTGAAATGAGAGCACGAGAGACTCCACTCCTCCCTCCGTAGGTCACACAGCCACGATTACCCTGCCTTCTTGACACTTGCCTGTTTTATGTGAAAACGTCACCATGTCTGGAATTATTGCTACAGATAAATTTTATTCAATGGAAAAGCATAGTGAAAATCTAAAGAAATGTCTGATGTTGCAATTTCATTACAAAGTTTTATCATTGGGATTTGAAATGTTGAAGATTGTAAAGGTTTGGTGTCTGGCCTGTGGTGTCAGTAAGAGAAGATGGAAACTTTAGGAGGTGGAGCCTAGTGGGAGAAAAGTAGGATACTTGGACTCCAGCCCCTTCTGCTCTCTCTGTACTTCCTGTCTCTCATTAAATAAATCTTCACCTCCTCATGTGCTTGCCACCATGTTGTTCTATTTTGATACATTCTCAAAAGTAGCAGAAGTAAAAGGTCATGGAGTGAAATTTGTGAGTCCATGTTCTAAAATAAATCTCTACTCCTGAAAATTGGTTGTCTCAGTTATTTTGTCATAGCAATGGAAAGGTGAACAATATACTAGGAAAATAGTCACTGTAGCACATTCGTTTAGCCACAAAGCAAAGGATATCCATTCTTCAGAGTAGCCAAATATCTTCACAACACTATAGAAGGGAATATTATTAACTCACACACAATTTTAAAAGCAGACAAGAATTCACAGGACACAGAAGACACAGTCATATGTATTTGAAGTAATCACTTTATTCAAAGAAGTGATAAATGTTTTAATGCTTTTACATTTACAGCTGTATATCAGTAAAACTATTTTCTTTGAATTATATAAAATGTTCATTGGTTTTCAGATAGTATGTTTTTAAATATAAAATTCTATTAGGTTGAATCAGGTAAAAAAAAAGTAATACAGAATTCCATTAAGTTTTGCTAATAACTGTCTTGTGATATGTTAAAATAATCTTAATGTTTCAAATTTAGTTTTAATTGAAACATTTTAATTCCAATTTATATCTAAGGAGTAGTTTAAAAAATAAACAACTCCGAGGAGGCATCCATGTATAATTATTTACATCTAAGAGCTTTCCTATATTTTTTGGAATTGTCTGATGTTAAAAATAATTTTATCAACTATTTAATTTTTCAAACGTTTTCCCTCAGAACAGTATTTATTATCATAGCACAATGAAAAACTAATTTTTCTTCTTAATCTTATGCAAATTTGGTGGCACGTTCATTTCACATTGTTCTATGAAGGATTCATCTCATAGATTCATAAAATTCTTTTATCATTTGAAGTTACTTACTTTCCATCATTCTAAATGTTTAAGGTCTGATGTAAACTGAAATTCAGCAACAGATTTATGGGCACACTTCTAAATACATTTTCCATTTCTCTGAATAACAATTCACTTGCCTTTGCAATAGATCAAATTTTGACATAAATTGTGGATGTGATGTTGTACATCATGGCGATGTCTTGCACTTATCAAAGTCTCCTCACTGAAGAAACTGCTGCACATTCTAAACAGGAAACTCCCTCAAATCTTGTTTTAAAGTACATAACTGTAAATGAATTATAAATAAAATACTCCAGAAATTTGAAAGCTTACTGCATCCAAAGCAGTATCATACCAAAGAAAATAGGACTGAGATGGATCTAAATTTCATCTAGTGAAACCATGGTTCCCAAAACTACAATCTATACTGTTTCCATTAGATTGCCATCACAGATATGCCTGATCACCTTGAGCTACATGGAAACATGAATTTTCAGTTAATCAGTTTATTTCAGGATACTGCTTTCAGTCACCGGGTGTATTTCTAACCTTATGAAACCATCAAATCAAATCTGAATGAATCTCCTCTTCCCTATGAGAGTCCACATGTTTGGATTTCTACTCTAGGGAAATATTTTTAGCAACTCTTTTAATTGTAACTTCAGTGTCTTTTAGTCCCTTTCCCATTGCTGAGGCACAATAGCCAACTCCCATAACTCTAAGCAGGAGGACTGACTTGGCTCATAATGTGCAGCGATTCTGATCTATAGTTGAGTGGCTCCAAAGCAGGGCCTCATGGCCGAGGAGTATTAAAGGAGAAACGATCCACGAGGTAGTAATCAGGGAACAGATAATTCTGGGTTTGGGTCCTATTTAGGTGTTTTCTCATTTCTAAATTTTCGTTGTTGTTGATGTTTTTACTTTAATTCCTGGTTTGCTGCTGCAGTGTGCTTATTCTAAGTATCCTTCTTGATAATATTTAAGAGTATTAAGAAATGGGAACTTGGGCCGGAGATTTAGCTCTTGGTTCCGGCATCTGCCTCGGAAGTGCAAGTGCAAGGCCCTGAGTTCGATCCCTGGTAACCACATACAATGCTGGGCATGGTGATTCACACCTATAATCCCAGCACTTGGGAGGCAGAGACAGGAGGATTGCTGAGTTCGAGGCTTTCCTGGTCTACATTGTGAGCTCAGGGCCAGCCTGAACTACAAAGCAATAACTTGTCTCAAAAAAAAAAAAAGAATGGGAACTCCCTGGATCATCCTCCTGGTACGTTTGGTCCTTCGGCCTTGATCCTGTAATAACCCTTAGGCAACTTTAGTTCTGGAATATATTACCAAGGATACTTCAGTTTTCAGGGAGGAAATGAATGAGGTCCTTAATGAGGTCCTCTTTTTCCTCTTCACAGTTGCTCTCTTTTCTAAGTTTAAGAACAAGGTACGTGATCTTATGGCTTTGTTCTTACTGTGTGTTTGCTTGAGTGAAGGAAGAAAGAGGCAAACCTACCCCGCCAAAGTTTTATTGTAGCAACAGTAATTCATTCAAGAGGGAGAAGACTTCATAACCTAAACACTTCCCTCTAAATCCTACCTCCTTACATTACTGGATTAGAAAAAATGGTTACAAATTTAAAGAAAATGAGTTTGTTTAGTTTTAAATCCAAGTGAGAACATGGAAGAGTAAGATATATATTTTTTTACCATTAAAATCGTTGAGATAATAATTTCCAATTCTACCCCAAACATCACAAGTGTTAGTATAGATGATCTAAATATTAGAGGTCTTTACTTTGAATATTCTAAATAGCAAGGGAGAGATCTCTTTATAACATAGATTAAAGGCTTTGGTTTTAACAGTAGCTACTGGAAGCTGAATATGTTACTGAATGTACAATGGGTTGTTAAAAAAATCAAAAAGAAATGTGAAAATTTCATAAAGCAAATGTAAGGGAAGCAAAACATCAAAATGTTTATGATATAGCAAAATATTAGTAAGAGGAAGTGTATAGCAAAAACAATATATAAAAACAAGATTTCAAGACAACACTCTAATGATGTGTCTTAATGAAATAGAAAATCAAAAGAAAATGAATTTCAAAATAATGGAAAGAAAAAATAGAACAGATCAGAACAGAAATAAATGAAATAGAATAAAAACAATGTAAAACAAAATAGTTGCTTTTTAAAAGAAAAATAAAACTGAAGAACCTTCAACTACATTACCCAAGGATAAAAGAAAATGTGAATGAATAAAATCAGAAGTGAAAAGAGGTATTAAAACTATTACTACAATGAAGAATTACTGAGCACTATCCAACAAATTAGGAAACAGAAAAATGAATACTTGAACATATGTAACATACTAAAATTGAACCATGCAGAGAAAGAGAAACTATCATTGACAGTAAGATTGAATCAATAATAAATATCTCCCCACAAAGAAAATACCAGGACTCAATTCCAGGCCTTTATTGTTCAATTCTACCAAAATTTATACAACGATGGCAATTTTCTCAAACTATTCTGATGAATTGAAAAGGAAAAACATCTTAAAAACTAATCCCATGAGGTAGCCCTTAATTTGGTACCACTCCCCACACAAAGATGCATACTAATATGATCCCAGATAAAAAGAATTCTGAACCTAATACTAGCAAATACAATTCCAATCCAAGAACATGGCCAAAATATCGTTCACCTTGGCCTAATTGCATTTATGCAAATAGTGTAAGAATGGTTCAGCATATACAAATCAATAAATGTTGTTTAGCAAATTAACAGAATGAAGAACAAAAAACCCAATGATAACCTCCATAGAGACTGAGAAATCATTTGATAAATTTCAGTTTTCTTTCACGATGAAAATTGAGAAGATTAGGGGTATAATCATTAGAGACATGGTTCAACATAAGAACAGCTATACATTAGAAATTACAAAAAGATCTTTTCTCCAAATTACACACACATGCACACACACACCACATATATATGTATAAATATATATGTATATATGTATATGTATATATGTATAAACATATATAATTGCATGATGAAATATATGTGTATATTTATGAAGCAGTTCTTGAAGTTTTGTTTCATGAGTGTGTTTAATTATGCTGTCATGGTTGTGTCAACATCCTGAATTGGTTGAAAAAATTTACTTTTCACGTTCATTATGACTTTGAGTAAGAGGCAGTGTTGGTGCAGGGCTGGATCCCCCAAGTGAGGAGGACATGGACACAGGGCCATGTTTTTAGGGACCTGCCTTCGCTCAGGCAACACATTGCAACAGTGTTTCCTGTACCTCTGATCACAGCTTGTTAAGACACTCAATAAAGAGAACTCCCAGAACTGCTTTAGAAAGTAGCAGGACAGATAGGAGAAATAAGCTTTAAACTCTATGGCACAGTAAGATGCTAAGAGTTCACAAGCTATTATGTATTTTATGAAGAATTAAAAGAAGTGAGCATGAAGGCTCTAAACATTTAACAGTGGTGCTAATTACTTTTCTACTTTGATTAATAAACATTTCATTATGTATTGCAATTTCACACTGTACATCATTAGTATTTACACATTACATGTTAATTAAAAAATAATGAGAATACCTGGCTGTTACAAATACTGATGCATTAATTGAGTGTGACATTCCTAAGATACATCAAAGTGATTATGAGTAGTATAGTGTGCTGTTATGCTTTGGGTCTATAATGAAAACCCAGTGGCCAACCTCAAGATTTGGTCTGCAGATCTGAACTATGCAGGAGACAGAGTATGTAAAAGGTGAGAATGGAGGAATCACTGGAGACATTCCCACCTCTCAGAGGAGAGTAAGACATTAGACACTTCATTTGTTTCTCTTCTGTTTCCTCGCCATGAGGTGAATAGATTTGCTTTCTGTGTGCTCCTTATCACAAAGTACTGCCTTGTCATAAGCACAAAAGCACGAAGAGAACATGGGTTACAAACTGTGAAGCACAATAAATCTATTCTCTTTAGAAGTTAAATCTATCAAGGATTTGTCACAGTGATGGAAAGCTTACTAACACGGATGCTAATACACATAGCTCCAGCTCAAATAGAAATCTGTATAAAACAGATAAGTCTTCATGAAGGAGAGTTTTAAAGGTTTATTTTAGATTTCATTTTCCAGACTATGTTTAAAAGTGTCTCTTTCTAAGAGTACTGCTCACTAGTTGACTATTAAATTAAAAATGTTCAATATTGAGGAGTATTACGGTAGATAAATGAATTTTCCTCAACTCTCATATATCCTAACTGTGAACTAGTAGATTAGATTAACTAATATAGATTAACAAATCAGAAGGACAAATCTTGGTGTTTAGCTCAGTAGCTCAGCACCTGCCTGGCATATACAAGGTCTTGAATTTGATCCCTGGCACCAAAGGGAGGGGAGAAGAAAGAAAAGATGTGAAATAAACTAATATTCTGATGCAGAAGTGTTTACAACAGGAAGTGAGGCAAAGTTGTGGCCCTCAGGGATTTATGTACCATCTTTCTAAAAAAGGAAAATTTGAACTTCACATGCCAATGTATCATGGGGAAAAGATGGGATATTAGGGATAAAATAATGAAAGATAAGGTGTGTTTGTGTGTACTTATCTTGATGATGATGCTTCATCTCTGGTGAAAATACTTTCATCTTCCCTGTGTGCAAGAGAAGGAATATTTACAGGGGAAAAAAAATCACCGTCACTAAATAAAATTCTATCCTACTTTTAAGCAGAGAAACAAAATATCAAAATTCTTTCTGCATCTTTTTATTTTCAATTTACCTTAGGCACTGGACAATCTATTCCAAAATGCTACATAGTAAACTGGCAGATTCAGGACACTTGTAATCCTAAATCGCTAAATTGCTTGAACTTTGTAATCACAAATAACCATATAGGCAACTTCAAGTAACATGTATATACTACCAAAATTTATAAGATTCTTTTTATGATTCATTAGGTTGTCTGGGAAAACTAAGGTTACCACTGTTTCTCAATGGTCCCAAGTCAAAATGCTATTTAAAGATGCATATAGCCAGTATTCACACTGGCACTTATCCGAATGCAGTTTGTCTTCTGAATCGCTCCACAATGGCCCTGTGTGCTATTCACTCATTTATGTAGCTCATTATGATACGAGAAGTAATGAATCTGGTGAAAAAAAGTAATTTACATTTTCATTGTGCTGTTATCATATTTAGTTTTCATTTATTGCCTTATGTACTCAACTATAATTTTTTTACATTGTTTAAATGCCAGAAACCAGATAAGTGATAAACAAGTTGGCACAAGATAATCATTTCCTCTAGAAAGATACTCCTTAAAAATATTCCCTCGATGTTTAAGCAGCAGATGGTACCTAATAAGTTAAAGACCTATTGCAGTCTTGAGTGAGCGATCATTAAATTTTAAATCAAATCATAATCTCAGAAGAATCTTGGTATCTTGTTTTATCTGATAATTACACTGTGAATGATTCAAATCATAGAAGTAATCAGTGTCATGATATGTGTTTTTACATTTGATAAAAAATGCTCACTTTCAGGCTTAGAAAATTGGCTAGACAGAATTATGAAATTCAGTTTACTATTTAACAACAAGAAATACATGGAGTTCTTCACATATGTTGAGTTATGAAGCAGGTGAAAGAAATAAATGATAGATAATTATTCCAGGGGGGGCATGATAAAGAGAAATACCTTGAAAAATAAGACTCCACAACATTGGCCTAAGGAAAGAACTTATGAAGAAAACCACTATAGAATGAGATCCGCTGATCAAGTGGAAGTCCAGAAAATAATAAACATATATTTTGAAAAATTGTATTTCAAACAAATGGAAAATGTAGAGGAAATGGATAGATTCCTAGACCCATATGAACTTCCAAAGTTGAAAGAAGATATAGAAATATTAAACAACCTATTATCATTCAATGTAACTGAAAATGTAATAAAAACCTGCAACAAAGAAAAGACCTGGTTTTGATGGCTTCACTGCTGAATCCTACAAACTTTTTAAAGAAGATTTAATGCCTATATTTTTCAAACTCTTTAATAAAATCCAAAGGGAATCAGTACTCCCAAATTCATTATTGGAAGTAACCATTACCTTGATTCCAAAGGCAGAAAAAGGCCCAACCAAACAACAGAATTACAGACCAATCACTTTAATGAATATTGATGGAAAAATCCTCAGTAAGATATTGGCAAACAGAACACAGAGAGTTATTAGGAAAGTCATACACCCTGATCAAGTTGGATTTATCCCAGGGATGTAAGAGTGGATTGACCTATGTAAATGGATAAATGTAATACACTATATTAACAGCTTCAAGAACAAAACCTTATGGTTATCTCAATAGATTCAGAAAAAGCATTTGAGAAAATCCAACATGCATTCATGCTCAAAACCCTATGAAAAATTGCAATAGATGGACTTTATCTCAAACTAATAAAACTATTTATGAGAACAGCCAGCATCATCCTCTATGATCAAAAACTGAAACATTTCACCCTAAAATTAGGGAAAAAAAACAAGGATGTTGCTGTCACCACTTTTGTTCAATATAGTGCTGGAAATATTAGCCACAGCAATTAAGCAAGAAAAAGAAATAAAGATAGGTAAGGAAGAAGTTAAACTGTCATTATTCCCCAGTGACATCATTCTCTATATAGAGGATCCTAAAAACTCAACTAAAAGACTGCTAGACTTAATCACCAAATTTAGCAGTGTAGCTGGATACAAGGTCAATGCTCACAAACCAATAGCCTTTGTATACACAAACAATAGACTCACTGAGACAGAAATTGGAGAGTAAATCCCTTTCACAGTATCATCCAATAAAATGAAATATCTATGAATCAGTCTAACAAAGGAGGTGAAAGAACTCTACTCTGAAAACTATAGCATTCTGAAAAAGGAGATACAAGAAGTTATCAGAAAATGGAAAGACATCCCTTGTTCCTGGGTAGACAGAATCAATATCAAACGATTATCCTCACGCAACTACTATGTAGATGCAATGAAATCCTGATTGAAATCCCAACAGCATATTTCACAGATCTAGAGACAATTATCCAAACATTCATCTGGAATCACAAAATACCTACAATAACAAAAACAATTATAAGCAAGAAGGGCACAGTGGAGGATATTATGATTCCATTTTGAAACTTTACTATAAATCCACTGTGATAAAAACTGCATGGTACTGCCAAAGTAACAGACCTGAGGATCAGAGGAATAGTTTAGAAGATCCAGAAGCAAATCCAAATACACCAAGCCACCTCATCTTTGAAAAAGGAGCCAAATATCTTCAGTGGAGGAAAATTACCCTCTTTAATAAATGGTGTGGGGAAAACTGGGCTTTAACCTGCAAAGACTATAGCTAGTCCTATCACTGTAACTGTGGACAAAACCAAAAGCAAAGTGGGTTAGCAACTTAAATGTTAAAAAAGAAACACTGAACCTGCTGCAAAACAGGTTATGTAAAACTCTTGGAGACACTGGCTTAGGGAAAGACTTAATGAACAAAACCACCATAGCATGAGATCTAATAGAAGAAATCAATAAATGGGATCTCTTTTTATTAAAAAGCTTCTGCACAGCAAAGGAAACCACCAACACAGTGAAAAGACAACCAACAAGTTGGGACAAAAATCTTTACCAGCTGTCTCTCAGACAAAGGCCTATTATCTAGACTATATAAAGAGCTTAAGAAATCAGTTCTCCCAAATTTAAAGACACAATTCAAAAGTGAGCAGCTAAAATAACAGACACTTTTCAGAGGAAGAAGTGAAAGATACCTAGAAGTGTATGAAGAATGCTCAACATCACTGGTCATTCGAGAGATGCAGATGAAAACAACACTAAGGTTTCATCTCACTCCACAAAGAATGGCTGCTATCTCAAATTTAGCCAGCAACAAATACCAGCAAGGCTGTGGAGGAAAAGGTACCCTTCTCCACTGCTGGTGGGAATGTAGGCTGGTACAACCTCTATTGAAATCAGTGTGGATATTCCTAATAATACTAAGATTAGAGGTCCTATTTGACCCTGCCTTTACCCTGCTAGGAATATACACAAAGGAATTAAAAGAATCCTATGATAGCGGCATATGTGCATCCATATTAATAGCAGCTCAGTTTGTGATAGCTCAACCTTGGAAACAACCCAAATACCCATTGAATGGAGACTGAATAAAGATGTGGTTTGTCTATAAAATGAAGTAGTACTCTGCCTTAAAGAATGATAAGTTTGAGTCATTTACTCAAATGGACATACCTTTATGACAAACTCATAAGTGAGATAAATAGGTCACAGGTGTGTAAAACTCATGTGGTATGATAAACTGAAGATGTTAACGAGTTCTAGCATGTATGATGGATATTGTGAAATAGAAATATTCAAAGAGAAGTATGGTGGGATGAGTAATGAAAGATAAAGAAAAATGTGATGGTAACAAAGAAACATGAAGCTTATGTATTTGGGAGTGGACAGTTGTGGGGTGGGTAGGGGAATGGGAAAAAATGAGAATTAAATCATGTCATACACTGTACAAATTCCCAATAAAAAAGAAAAAAAACTCTAAATTAATAATAAAACATGGTGATAAAAATAATGATCAAAGTTAAACAGTTATCTAATTTAAAGAGGAGGAACAAACAACACTTTATATCAATTTGTAGTCAAATAGACAAGAAGATAACATGTTCTGGATGTGGTGGCTCCTACCTGTAATCCCAGGACTCAGGAAGCTGAGGCTGGAAGATCAGTACAAATTCAAGGATGGCCTGGGTCACAAAGTGAACTAAAGGCCAACCTGAACATACAAAAACTGCATCTCAAAAAAACAACACAAAACAAAATGAAATGAAGATAGCAGATTAAACATGTTCTGAATCTTTTTAGTAATTAAGAAAATAATAATTAAAGTCACAGTGAGATATCGCTATCTACTCACTAAAAGGCTGCAAAGAAATGATCGGCAATGCTAGATTTTACCAAGGATAGAATGTACTTGCAACTATATATGTAGTGTTTCTGGTCAAGCACATTTTTAGGGCCATATTGGAAATATTTCATTTTTAATTACATATTAATATTAACATGATTTTTAAGAGACAACAAAATTCTTTCTTCACTCTCCTACTTTTTTCTTCCTCTCTCTCTCTCCCTCCCTAACTCTTATCCTGTTTCTCACTCCCTCCTCTCACAGCTGTACACAAAGAATAAAGTGAATCATATGCTCATAGTTGTGTGTTTGTTTTCTTGTACTGTGTTATTCAAAAGAAATTCAATATGAGAAAGTAAATATTATACTGGCCCAATAACATGAACTGTAAAAGGAAATAAAGCTATACTTTGCTGTTCATAGTTATCTATATGATGGAGCAGGAAATGCTTGTCAGGAAGGTAGAGGATTATAACAGAAAGATACTAATAATTCTGTATTTTTTGACCTAACCAAATAACATAGTCTTACATTTTTACTAATTCATTTTAATATTACATAGACTTGAAGTACTGTCATTCACAATCATTACATAAAGCAAATTTGGTTACATTAAAGCCAATTTTATGATTATTTTTTCTAAGTACAATGAAGCATAATCAAATATGAAAGTTATAAGAAAAAAATTACAGTTGTGAAGAGAAAAAGATTCATATTAATCTAAGAAAAGAAGTGTTTCAGAGGGAGAAACACTGGGGAATAAATAATAATCAAATGCTATCTGAAAATCTCCAAAAATTAAACATATAAGAATCTGACATTAAAAAGAAAATTACTGGACAATATTATATATATTTTTGTGCCCAGCTCTATATTATCTCCTCATATAGTAGAGTATAAAATATACCATATACAACACTCTTTTTTTACTTCACTATCTGTAAGGGGGATGGTAAGAGTTATGCTAATCATGAAAATCAAGTTTGAAGTAATGTATACAATATTGCTTGTTACCTAATTCTGGATTATTAAATTCTTTTGATGAGAACTGATACATAAATAGCTATAATCAGAATTGCTTGTTTGAACTTTAAACCCATATATACTTTGACATGACACCAATTAAATATTCAGTTACAAAACCATTATACATTAAATTTTTAAAATAATTGGCATAACTTTCCAAGTTTTTTACAAAGCATAGCTTTTATTGTGAAATATATGCAAAGGAAGACTATGCTCATTTCAGACAAGAAACATGACTTGCAATTTTACAGCTCACATTTCTAAATTTTAACATTTTATTACAAGTTCTCTTATGTTTGAGATATCATTGAATTAAGAGATTAATTTCTCTCACCTAGAAATCCTGCAGCTAAATATTCTGTGAGAAATAAGGATTGCAGCATTTTATGAACATCACAGGCTATGCGGTTGTACAGGGAAACATATGAAAGACATCACATAGCCTAAGGATTGAGAATTCTCACACATAAAATAGGCCATGTGTAACAAAGCCAAGAAGGAATTTATGTAATGGCTATCAACAGAAAACTGGAGAATGAACTTATATTATTTGCAGGAAATTGGATGCAAGCTGACGCTGTCATGTTATGTGAAATGAACCTAAAAAGGAATTAAATATACAGTTTCTCTTACCTGAAAATTTCAAATGTCTATAACTAAGAAGTAGGATGAAGGATATACAGTAGGAAGCAACGAGGTAGACTTGTTTGAGATAGGAAAGGGAATGGGGGAACACAGGGAGGCAGGGCAGAATCAGTGTCCCCTCCCGTGTCTTATTCACTGAATGGAAGCCCATGCATCTTCTGGCTCTTCCCCAAAGTCAAAATGACCATGAGAGATTTTGTATCGATTCATGTCCTCAAGGCCACCATGAAGAACAATTAAGAGACTCATGAATGAGCACTTCCAGAGCTGCATCAATGTCAAGACTAATGAAGTGAGAGGGAGTATTATCAGGAGCTTCATGGCAGTATACCTTTTATTATAATTTTAAATATTCTCTGTATATTATATCGATCTTCATGTATCATGTAGCTAGGTATGTATAATTACATAATTCTTCAGGCAATGGGTATGGGTGTCAACAGTATTTCCTAATGATCATCACAATATCCCTGTCCCAAAAGTGACTCAGAAGATTGGCACACCCCGATTATACATATAATTGATTCTATTCCCCTTACACTTTGTGTGTGTGTGTGTGTGCGCGCGTGCGCACGCGCACACTACTGCCCAAGGAATAGAACAGCAGAAGTAGTTTCAACAACCTGAAAGCCTGGGTAATAAAGGAAATACAGCTTCAGCCTTGTTCACAGGAAGACCTGAAACAGGAGGTTGAATTGTCACGAAGCTTTGAAATGGCTTTGTATTTCCTCCCCTGAGAGGAAGTCGAAGTCATGAGGAGAGATCACAAGTAGTAATTTACAGTGATAGTTTAACTCAAAGCTAAACTAATGCAAATAATCACCCTCAGCCATCAATTCAATCTCCTTTCAAATAATTCCAACTGCAAAATTCTTTCATGGCATGTCTTTTGAATTAGTGCCAAACTACTCTGGAGCAGAGGCAGCAATCTCCATTATACTTTTTAAATTTTTTGAAGTTTGAATAGATTAAGAAATAAAGCTTCTTTTGAGCCATTAAGTTTTGGAATATTCTAATATATAACTAAGAGTAAAAGGCAAAAATGTCATTAATTAGTTACATTGGAAAATTTGTCATGATAATGTCCCTTCCTCCAGCTAGTCCAGGTCTGCTCATAAAGCTGAAGAGTATGACAGTGTGATAGTTTTTCTTCATGAGTGAATATTTGACGAGCTCATGACACAAGTTCTTGACGAAGAGCTCATGGACTTAAACTGCTATAAAAGAACAAGATGGAGATAATGTCTAAAACAGAAGAAATGAACATGAGTGAAGATGGGGTTACCTTTGAGGAGAATCACATCGTTTTCTATTAGCTTTTACTCAAACAATGGCCTTATCAGTCTCAAAGATATGTGAATAAAATATCTGATACTTTAAAGCACATAAATACATATCACTATAACTTGTTTTTAAGCCTGAAAATGTCTGAAGTATTGAGATAAGGAGAAAAGAATCTTTAAATTTAACTTGTGTGTCATAGTCTGGATGTCGTATCTAGAATGCAATTTATTGTTCAAGTCAGTATCATCATATGTTGTTTCAATAAACACAAAATGCAAAATATATATGCAAAAGCACTTTATTTTGAAGGAAAGAATATCAGGCAAATGAATGTATTTTATTTAATTATATAACCCATGTGCTTACTTTCAATAAGATGAGCCCAGGCACACTTAATACATAGACTAAGGGGAACATAATAACCAAAGATAGTAACATATAGTGCAAACTACCTATTTTACATATGTGGAAATTCAGTTGCCAGTTTTACAAATTTCTAAAAGAATCTTAAACCCACATTTCAATATGAATAAATTGTTTGCTTTTTTTTCATTTCAGCCCAATTCATTACAATTCTGTAGTAAGATTCCACAAGCAAGAAACTAAACCTGAGGATTAAATGACAAAATGATACAATTGCAGAGTAACAGACATATTAGAACAGTATGAGAAAGACTCACACTCTGTTATAGTCATATAGTAATTGAAAGTGGTGGCTTCTGAATGAAAAAGTAATTTCTCTATTTTAGATAAAGCTTAAATGATAGTGAAGAAGTAGTTCAAAATTTTTAAAAGGCCAGGTGTGGTGGCTTACACCTGTAATCCCAACACTCAAGAGGCAGAGGCAGGAGGATTGC
>PVIC010008707.1:0-47513 GCA_004025085.1 Thryonomys swinderianus
ATCTTTATAAGATGTGGCTGAAATGCAACAAGGCTTGTTGTATAGAAAAAGATCAGGTTCATAAAAATATTAATGGCTTGTTTTCACCCAGTTTACTCACTGGACCTCACAATGTGCAACTCTTGGCTCATTCCCAAAGTCACAATTACTGTGTGAGATTACTGTATGAGGTAAACATCTGGAATTAATTCCAGATATCAAGGGTGGAAGCCAGACAACACAGCTAAAAACTCATAAAAGAGAACTTCTAGAACTTCTTCAAAATTAACCATTACATTGTTTGATCATGCTTTTTTGATTTTTGTAAACAGAAAATCTTAAAAATGCACACCCGACTATTTGACATATGAGGCAAATTCAGCAGTATGGTAGACTATAAGATCAAAATATAAAAACCACCTGAATAGCCAAAGACATGTAATAAGTTACCTAAAAATGAAATTTAAAATGCAATACCATTTACAGCAGTACAAAAACAACATAGTACATAGGAATAACTCAAGAAGTGCAATATACACTAAAACTAGAGAATATTGCCAAAACACATCAAAATGGACTAAAATAAATCAATTAGAACACATAATAATATTAATATGGGAATAGTTTGTCTCTATGATTGATTATAAAATCAATACAATTGATAAAAAACATCCAAGTAGCCCTTGTAAAATATATAGAAAAACGAATATAAAATTCATATGGATTAGTAATGCCCAATATTCAAGATAATCCTGAGCAAAAGGACACTGTTGGAGGCATTACAGAACTAGACAGACATAACAGTTACACAGCATTGTGAATGGACTGAAGACCACTGAGCTAAATCTAGGGAAACAATGTTAAAATGAGCATAGTTTATCTGTGTGGCTGGATGATCAGGAAATGGATTCTTGGAAAACAATCTAAATAATCTCCACATAATCCCTTTGCTTGCATCCTTGCTGAGGCAGTGAGTTCTTCGCACCCTATAGTCATAATCATTCTCTTGTTCTTTTCCAATACCCAGCCATCACAATACATTACCTCATTAACTCCTTCAAATATCTTTCATACATTGAAAGAATTGGTCTAGACTACAGGGATGAATATCATGTCTTCCAAAACACAAAAGAACTTTAAAAACTGCAAGTTGTCTACTGACTTTGATCACTGTTGTTTCCTTGAACTTGTCTAACACAGTCTTAAAACTCACATTTTGATAAATTTCCCTATACAGACACACACAAACACACACAGACAGAACCCCGCCGGTGTTTTATGCAGAAATGTATAGCAGACTTCACAGTTGGAACGTGTTAAGCATAAATACAGAGCATACACAGTTGGTTGAAGAAGTACGTAGATTCGCCCTGCACTCTGGGCGAGGAGGTCCATGACCACCACAGGAAGGGAGTGTTTAGCCTAGCAAAACACAGTGGCAGGAGCGCTGCGACCTGCACCACAGGAGCAGTGTCAGCAACTCCTTGGAGCAGGACAGACTGGACAGCAAAAGTGGCCAGAGCATATGGCACAAAGGGTGGGAAGTAGCAAAAGAAAATGCTGCTGACACAAGTGTGAACAGCGCTGGGGTTGGTCAAAGGAGTTTCTGCTCTGGAGGAGTCATGGCAGATAACAGAATTTGGGCAAAGAATAGAGCCAACAGGACACCTTCGTGGTTACCCTCTTTAGGATGCAGGGAATACATACAGGTTCAAGTTTTTCCAGGTTAAAAAGAGTGATTCCTGTCCTAACAAGCTGTGTGGTTAGTGGAGGACCTAGAAATGCATAATATCATAACATTATTTTTTCTTCTTAAACTTCAGTTTTATTAGTACATATTTGCCAAACATACCAGTCATATTCATCACAGGAAATTTTTACCCATACATAATATAACTTAATTTTTTCCCACTGCACCCCCTTAAACCCTTCTTCCCCTCCCACTTATAAAAAACTTTGTTTCTATTTTCTCCTTCCATTCTCTTTTCCACCATTTTCCTTTTCATCCTTCCCTCTTGTCCTCCTTTCAAACTGAACATGTGCTTCCTATTTCCCAGTATCTATCCCCTCATTTATCCTTTGGGTTTCTCACACAAGAGAGAAATGCAGTATTTAAACTTATCTGTCAGATTATGGTCTCACGGTGCTCCATTTCCCTATGAAAGACTCATGTTTATCCTAGATGTTTGTACATCTTTGTCTGAGAAATGCCTACTCATTTTAGACACCCACTTTTTGGATTGGGTTTTTTAATTTGGAATGTTTGATTATTTTTAGTTCATGTGTTCTTGATGTTTGTCCTTTGATGAATACCTAGTAAAAACAATATTTCTCCTATTCCTTAAATGTTTTCTTGTGTAATAATTTTAAATGATCAACTCATTTCACCATCACTGCCACAGCATTTTGCAGAGAAAGACAGAGAACACGTGACATAAATATCCCAAGATCACATTGATAGCACCTGCTGCTGCTGTGTTGTGACCTGAGACAGTTTTTCACCACACACTAAACCACTGTGCTATAGAGTGCTTTATTCTCAGGAGGTCTAATAGGGAAGGTGTGTCACGTATGCTGAGAGGAGTACCATGTACTCATCAAGAAGTCAAATTTTATTTTCAAACATTCAGAGTTTTCTAAAAATACACTTTTTTCCAACCAACAGCATGGTAAAATCACATTCACAAAACTATATGTTCCATAGAAATGTAATTATTTTCCTTTGAAAAGTAACAATTCAGGATCTGGATCAACTGATGTATTTACTGTGAGTTAAGATGAACTTTGGTTACTTTATACAGACCAAATAAATTTAAAAAAAATAAAATGAGTATAAATTCAACAAGTGTCCATTGTGAACCTCCACAATAGTTTTGCAGTACAAGAATGTACTGAAAAACAAAAGAAATGGTCCCTGACATCATGAAATCTGTAATTAAGAGCCAGCGACACTAACAGAGCAGAAGTGTAATTAAAGGTTACACATGTTACAAGGCAAAAATGTGAACACAAGGCAAAGGCAGAAGCATTGCTGAGTTCAAGGCTTGCCTGGGCTACATGGTGATCTCAGGGCCAGCTTGAACTACAAAGTGAGACCCTGTCAAAAGAAAAAAAACGTAAGTGCCAACACATTCAGAACAGTAAGCAGCATGTAATATGCAGTGAACAAATCAAATCTGCATTAGTGAAAAAAGTTTGAAAAGAACACAAAAAGTCCTTCAGGAGCCTTAAATATAAAAAGAACGTAAAATAATTCCAAATAATTCCATGGTTCTTAAAACGAACAGCATTTTAAGGACAGAAAATAAGCCTAGTATAAAACTACATTAACAGGCAAATGAGCAAAGAAACAAATGAGCACAAGGCAAAACAAAGACAAATAATGCAGGATTTGTGCACAATCCAGTTATTCAAAACCTCTAACTCTTCTAGCTTGGTCCTCTTACTCCATCTCAGCATGCTCTGAGGAAACTGTTTTAATCCACAGCTTAAATGTTATCTCCTTTCTGAAGTATTTTTCTGAACTCTGCCCTCCTTCCACCCAGAACAATTTGTTCTTCTCTCTCAGTATTCAAATGCTTCACTGTGTCCTCCTTGAGGCATATATCACACCCCATGCTACATTATGCCTATCAGGGCTTTTACTTCCACCACTGAGCCACCTCTTTGTACCACAGGACACCTGCAGGGTTCATCACAAAGCAACAGCTGTTGCATGAACAATTATTCAGAGCATCCTGGCTGCTGATACCCTTCTAAAAGGAACACATTTTTTATCTACACATTACTGTAGTTCCCAGGACATGCTCTGGAAACTAGAAAATATAATTATCTCATTCAGAAGTACCTTGTGAGTTTAAATTTTCTAAGCAACCTGTCTGAATGAGCCACTATGGGGCAGGTATATGGGGTTTTAAATTTATTTTCCTAAGAAGTAGAGTTCAAAACAAGAATTTCACTTAGGGTGAATAACAATACATGCCATTCTCTGAGATGTCTAATTGACCACATATTCTTTTGCATTCCAATGTGTTTCATTGCAAAAATGTTTAACAGTATGAAAGAACTGAAATCCTCAAAAGGAAAATGCCTAAAGAAGCATACACAGTCTTTGAGCAAAAGATGGACAGGAGAAGAGATTTCATTGTTGAATTTGGACAGCAAAGCACAGTTATAAAATATTTGGCATATAGCTAAAACATCAGATAGGGGTGACTTATAAAATGAAGATTCTTTGGTCCCAACAGAGCCACCACGCCCTGCACTGTGGTATGTGGTATTGATTGCTGGTGGGCGTGAGTGTCCACGCCCAGCATTGTGTGTGGTCGCCAGGGCTCGAACTCAGGACCTTGTGCATGCAAAGGCAGGCGCTAGAACCACTGAGCTAACCCTCCAGCCCTGTAGACTCAACTTTTATGACTTCCCCTCATCTGGGATAGAAGTGATCTGTTACAGGTTTGCTACCTGAAAAAAGATCAAAGGGAAACAGCAGAGTATTCCATCCTGGTTGCTAAGGGGTTGAATAAGATGAGGACAATCCCCTCATAGTAAAAAGCAGGTCCCGGCAATTGGCGCCTAGCGTGTGGGCGTGGCTCGAAGTACTGAGGGAAGACCGAGTTAGGACGCCGAATCAGTTTATTCACAGCGGCTCAAGGAACTTATGAAATGCTAGCCAGAACTGCAGATCATTCCGCTGGGACTCATCAGTTAGTCTACCCTGCGGCGGTTTACGCCCAGGATGCGGGCACCACGGTGGATCCCGGAATGCCTGCTTCAGCATGCGGAGACCCATGCATTGGCTGGGAAAAAAAAAAAAAAAAAAAAGATGCGTTGCTTGAGTCTCACGGAAACAACGAAGATGACCCCGACTCCTCAGACCATCAGAACGCACGGAATTACTCTCCTGATAAGTTCAATGCTCATTTCATTAGCATGTCACAGATGACCTTAGTCAATTTCTTTCTGATTTTGTTGCTGAGTTTGTGGATTTCTCCCTCTCTAGCCATAGAATATTGGGCTTATATTCCTGATCCAACCATGTTTCATCCAGCGGCATGAGGAGAAAGAGATCCCAGTGTATATAAATGATACTCATCTTGTTGGGCCACCTTACAGTGGACATATTACTCCCATAACTGTGTCACAGTTTAACTATACAGGCTCACAAAAGGGATTCCTATATGTCTGATCAAAGATGAAAGTAAACTAGGATGTCTTTCATTGCTGCCCATGACTAGATCATCTCCCATCAGAGACAGTGTTCTGCATTGGCAAATTCGTATGTATTACCCTGATGTGTCAAGACTTGAGGCTGAAGAACACTTGGCATTCCCACAAGATATAGATAAATGTTACAGTAAAGGGAAGGTATCTTCAGAGGACATTCCTTGGCAGTATTGTCATGGGCCTACTGCCCTCACTTGGACAATTGCTCATACTCAAAAATTTTATGATTGGACTACTGGAATTTACATATGCGGAGCCCCTGGACTTGGAACAGGGATTGGACAGCTAACAGGAAAATTTTCCAAAAAGAACTATGGAAAGTAGCTGCTAGCTTAGGAAAAATTACTGTGACCAGGACTGTGGATCAAGAAAACCCTAAAATTAAGGCAAGAATTGGAGTTAGAAGAGAAAAAAAAATATCTCATGTCCTGTGTGCCAGAACCCTTTGCTCTGCTTGTTGGGAATCCTGACATAACTTGTACCAAACACAAGATGTGTAAAACTGTGTAAATTGTAACCTTACTAAATGTGTAACCAGCTATTCTCAATCTACTACAGTGATAGTGTTGCAACAGCCTGTTTTTGTTATGGTAACTGTTAATTTGTCAAAACCGAGGTATATAGACAGAGTTCTACAGGTATGGAAAGAACTTAATAGCCTGATGAAATGACCTAAATGTTTTGTAAGCATATTGATTGCTGGAATCACTACTCTTATTGTTGCTATTGCTACTGCTTCTGCAGCTGCAGTTTCTCTGACACAATCCATACAAACAGCACACTTTGTGAATCAAAACTAAAAATGTCTCACTTGCATTGGGGATGCAAAAAGACCTAGCTTATAAAATGGAGGTAAAATTTAAAAAAAAATTGGCATATTTCTCTACCTTCATGATTAGATTTCTAGCAATAATAAAGTTTTTCAATAATGAACATAAGATATCTCACTAACTTTAATAATGAGGTGGAAGTTTTTTTTGTCATTTAAGGACTGACTTAATAAAAGTTTGAACAAACAAAATCCTATAAATTTTACCAATAATCCAGCAAAATAGGAAATTTGAACAGTTTAAGTTTCATATCTTCTGTTGTAATTTCAAAAGCTTAAAGTGGGCAACTAACTTTAATTTGGCTACTGAGCATCAAATAGTGGGATTTGAAGTGTCTCATGAAGCTGCTCAAATTACTACTAAGTACATCTATAAGGCTTCAATCAAACACAGAAATTCTCCATAAAGACCATATTTGTTTATTCCATGTTCATCACGTCTCATTGTTAAGATGAACAAAGCAAGCATTTCACAAATAACAGAAATCCCTGACAAGGTAGCAATTTCTATAGAAAAGTGAAATCACTGAGAGAACAAGATCTGCCCTGTGTGGAGTAAATGCTAGGAGACAGTGAGAAGGACTGTATAACCCAGGACCATACTTGGCCTCAAGACCTTCTCCAAGGATAAAACCACAACCAATGTCCCTAACCACACTTCAAATCACAGCACACTAGCTGCTGGTGTTTGTATCTTCTTGCAGCCATCTAACGAACACATTTCAGCTAGCAAAGTAAAGAATTCAAAAGGAAGCTGGCCATGGTGGCTTGCATCTGTCATACCAACACTTGTGAGGCAGAGGCAGGATTGCTGAGTTCGAGGCTTGCCTGGGCTACATAGTGAGCTCAGAGCCAGCCTGAACTATAACCTGAGGCCCTGTCTCAAAAATAAATATAAATAAATAAATAAAATTCAGGAGGGAGACATCAGCTGGATTCTAAATCGAACCCCATAAAAACACACAAACATTGTAAGTCAAATAAAAAACAAATAAGTAAATAAAATACTAGAACTAAGATTCTGAAAGATATGAGAATTAATTATAACACAATAAAAATTTGAAAACCAGTTAAAATAGCACAGAAATTAAGAACAGAAGGATTAAAAATGTTTTTATTCAATTTTTCATACAATGGCATAAAATGATACTATCTTAACCCCTATATGTCCAAAGAAAAGACAAGAAAGAGAGAGAGAAAGAAAAAGAAGAAAAAGAAAGGAAGAAAGAAAGAAAGAAAGAAAGAAAGAAAGAAAGAAAGAAAGAAAGAAAGAAGGAAGGAAGGAAGGAAGGAAGGAAGGAAGGAAGGAAGGAAGGAAGGAAGGAAGGAAGGAAGGAAGGATGGAAGGAAGGAAGAAAAGTACACTTATTTTAGGTCAATGAAATGAGGAGCTCAGAAAGAAAAATGTTTATATATTCTTTAAAAAGAAAGCAATAATAAATTAGAATTATTTTAGGCAAAAATAAACAGATTAAAAGGTTTTTGCCAGGTGTAGTGGCTCACGCCTTTAATCCCAGCTCTCGGGAGGCAGAGACAGGAGGATTGCTGAGTTCGAGGCTTGCCTGGGCTACATAGTGAGCTCAGACCCAGCCTGAACTACAAAGCGAGACCCTGTCTCAAAAAAAATAAAAATAAAAATAAAAGGTTTTAAAATACATTCACTAAAATGGAAATATATTTAATGTTGTTTAACATCCTGAACATCTTATGATTTCATCATTCATCAAGACATTTCATCATGAATGAGCTGCATGTACAATGGCACTTCAGTGAGACGGTATCACCCTGCAAGCTTGCAGCCATATACATTTGTGGAAGCACCTACTCTTGTTCATACAACCAGGAAATTACCTAAAATGCATGAAACAAAATATATCTTATTGTTAAATGATGCACAACTGTAATATTGCGGTTCAAGATCCTCACCCTCAAGACATTTTTTTATGGAATCTTAGTCTGTGTTAACAATTTACTGGAAATTCCCTTTGCCATGCTACCATGAAAGCACAGAACTTATCTCTGTTTTTATTGTGAGCTCCACAAAAATCACACAAACTTGTTTCATTTACTAAGTCAATTTATGTGTTCATTTCATTCTGAATGAAATGAAAAGTCCATGTCTTGTTTTTTATTTCCAATAGAGTGCCAAGTTTAAATATGTGATAAATGGATGACTGTAACAACATAAAATTCTGGAATACTGATGGGGAAGTGAACAGTCTGAGGCTAGTGAATGACTGAAGTAAAAATGCTTCACTCTGGGACAGCTCTAGAGGCCATTTTAGCTTTGGGCACATGAGGGCCGGTGGCCACAATCACACCCCTGAGAGGGCTGACTTCACTTCTGTCACCTGGACCTTCCTTGCTCCCTATGGCAGGGACCATCCTGGAGCAGTACTCATACATTTTCCACATGCCAATTCCCCTGAACTCACTACTTGCAATGAATATTCCAGCTCCTTTACTTGAGCTTTAACCTAGATGAAAGTAAAAAATTATTTCCTTGTTTTTTCAGTGAGTTTATAGAGCAAAACATGTAAGTAGCTTGTCCAAGATCACATGGGGAGCACCTGGCAGAGAAATTAATCAAAAGGAATTAAAAGAAGACAAGAAGTCAACAGATATCAGAGGAATGAATGAAAAATTAGAAAACACATTTCAAACATACCTTTGCCTAATTATGAATCTCAGCACCACTGATTCCAGGAAGGGTTTCAGAGTCTACTCATCCCTTCATGATGGATGCAATTATGCTCAGAAAATAAATCTAAAAGTCAGAAACACTAAAAAAGCACAATGAAAAGTAGGACTATCTCCACTGGAAAAGTTGTGTGTGGATAGAAAATGTGGTTGAACTATAAAAATAGGCTCCTTTAGTATTATTATATTAATCATGTTTTGACAAAACTCTATAGAACATAGAATATGTGAAGTGAAAAAGCATACAGAAACACACACACACACACACACGTTACCCATTCACCAAACTTTTGAATATGAACTTATTTTTGTTCTTTATATATTTATGTTCTCTGTGATTTTTTTTTTTTTTTGAGACAGGGTCTCGCTTTGGAGTTCAGGCTGGCCCTGAGCTCACTATGTAGCCCAGGCAAGCCTTGAGCTCAGCAATCCTCCTGTCTCTGCCTCCCGAGTGCTGGGATGACAGGTGTGAGCCACCACACCCAGAATTGTGGTATGTGGTATTGATGGCTGGTGGGCGTGAGTCACCACACCCAGCACTGTATGTGGTTACCAGGATCAAACTCAGGAATTTGCGTTTGCGAGGCAGGCACCAGAACCACTGAGCTAAATCTCTGGCCCAATGTTCTCTGTGATTTTTATGGTATCAATATAAAATACTCAATAACCAAGAAACTTATATCTACATCTTTTAAAGTGTACTGGGCTTTCCTGCTTTCCACCATAGGTACAGATGATATAGGTAGGACAAAGCCTGGAAAGCTGCAGGCCCACTGGTAATTGCAGCACTCTGTGAGTCTCAGATAGGAGGATCAGAAGTTCAAGGCCTAGGCAATTAGTGACCTAGCAAGACCTTACCTCCAAAGGAAAAGGTGGAATAGTCGAGGATACAGGGTATAGACCAGATTCATTACTCAGTACCATATCAAAAACTGAATCACAAGAAAACAATAACAACAACAACTGGGTACATACATTGAATCTTTCACATTCCCAACTGGAGGTGAAATTTCTCCCAGCAAAATGCTCCCTGTATTACATTTTTAAAATACAGCAGGAAAATTGGACTACAAGTTTTATCTCTTTTTCAGGTAATTTGGGACTCATGTTTTGGATAAAGTACATTTTCAGTAGCCTATAATTAACTTACAAAATTTCATGCACTAAAAGTGTAACAGTGAAAGCCATCTCTAAACTCTTCTCCCATTTCTGTGGCAATTATGCCAATGATTCTTACAAAATACCTGAGAGAAAGCTTTTGCGGAAGTCAAAACTGAAATGCTTTTCCTGTTAGTTTAAAAAAATATTTTAAAATATCATATTGAATCTCATAAAAAAAATTTGGAGAAAACTGAAACTTCCCATCTTACACTATTTTATCATATGTTTCTCAAGGGGAAGCCATGGGCACTACGCATCAGCAAATGCAGCACGACGAACCTCCTAGAAACCACAGAGGCTTCTACTTTAATTGAAGCATTAATTCAACCAGTACTAATGCATGGAGTTAAACTAAGTTCAAAGCCAGGACTGCACACAGAATCAAGCTCTCCAAATTAGACTAAATAAGTAGAGAACAGCCTGTGTTTTTAGGTACACCATGGTTGCTACAATTGTCAATTCCACTATTTAGCGATAATCAAAAACTATTAAAATAAGCATACACTGTGTTTTGAGGTCAGGCAGACATGTTTACATCTTAAAGCCTTGATTTAGTAACAAGGAGTGTGCCAGAAAGTATAATGCATGCTTACTTTATCTTTAATTATGAAATCACAGCAGCCAATTCTAGCTCACATGTCACATTATACAGATCAAACACCACACAAGTAAGCATTCTGGTGAAAGATTTTTAATTGAATTAAATTATTCTTTAAATAAAATTATGTATTTTTCATGGACAATATTTCTTTTTCTTTTTTTTGTAATAGCATAGCTTAAACTTGTAAACTTTGAACATGAACTTGTGGGTATGAGAACCACTAAATGCATTACTGTTGCCTGTGGTTATTATATAATTAGCAAAACTTTTAAGTGAGATTAATTTTATATAAACTTGTTAAAATACTGAAAGATGTTTTATGTAAGAAATAAGCACAAAGGAAAGCAGGGTAAAGGACATGCAGAATTCTCTGTGTAATTTTTTAACTTTTCTGCAGTCTAAAGATACCTGAAATTAAAGTTACAAAATATTTGTGTGAACCAATAATTCTACTTATAAGGCATGAGATGAAGTCCAACAGTAGCACATAAGTCACATAATATTCATAAGTCAAACCTATTGAAAAGTTTGTCCCTTTGCATTCACTGTAAAAAATAAAAATTGGGGCCGGAGGGTTAGCTCAGTGGTTCCGGCGCCTGCCTCGCAAGCGTAAGGACCTGAGTTCGATCCCCAGTTCCCACATATAGTGCTGGGTGTGGTGGCTCACGCCTGTAATCCCAGCACTCGGGAGGCAGAGACAGGAGGATTGCTGAGTTCGCGGCGGCTTGCCTGGGCACCATAGTGAGCTCAGGGCCAGCCTGAACTACAAAGCAAGACCCTGTCTCCAAAAAGCAAAAAAATAAAAAAATAAAAAAAATAAAAATAAAAAAATAAAAATTGGCTTGGTCTGTAATGATCTTTCACTCATTGGTTAGAATAAAAGACAGATACAGTCAGATGTAAAGTTAATAGAATCACCATTTCCCTAGGGATATAAAGAACTGAATGTAGCACAAAGATCCCCTCTTATAGGTGAGTACTGCTCACTAAAAACCTATTTGCTGTCATCAGTTTTACTGTTTGAAATTGTAATAATGAAATGCCCCTTCATTTTCTGAAGGTGCTAAGTTCATTTTTTCTTCTTAAATGTTTTTAGAGTATAGTTGCAAGTTGGGGATCGTAATACCCCCAACCATGTCCTTGTTGCTTAGAATTGCTTTTGATATTCTAGGTCTTTTGTGAACCCTGATGAATTTTTGGATTATTTTCTCTAGATAGGAGAAGTAAGGTGCTGGGATTTCAGACAGAAGTGAACTGAATCTGTATAGCAGTTGTAGGAGTATACCCATTTTGACAATGTTAGTTCTTCCTATCCAGGAACAACAGATGTCTTTCCATTTTCTGATATACTCTTCAATCTTCTTTTTCAGAGTGCTGTAGTTTTCAGAGTATAGGTCTTTCAACTCCTTTGTTAGATTGATTTCTAGATATTTCATTTTTTTGTATGTTATTGTGAAAGGGCTTGATTCCACAATTTCTGCCTCTGTGAGCTTGTTATTTGTGTATACAAAGCACTGAGTACTGATCTTGTATCCAGCCAACCTACTAAGTTTTGTGATTAAGCTTAGAAGTCTTTTGGCTAAGTTTTTAGGAATTTCTATGTAGAGTATCGTGTCATCAGCAAATAATAACAGTTTAATTTCTTCCTTTCCTATTTTTATCTTTTATTTCTTGTCCTTGCCTAATAACTGTGGCTGTTTCTAGTACTATAGTGAATAGTACTATATTGAGTCTGTTAATATAGTGTATTATGTTTATTGATGTATGTATGTTGAACCATCTTTGCATCCCTGTGATGAATCCCACTTGGTCAGGATGTATGATCTTGATGATTCTTTGTATTCTGTTTGCCAATATCTTACTGAGGATTTCTGCATCAGTGTTCATTAGAGAGACTGGCCTGTAATTCTCTTTTATGGTTGAGTCTTTCTCTATGTTTGGAATCTAGGATGGTTGCTTCCAGGAATGGATTTGGGAGTATTGCTTCCCTTTTGATTTCATCAGAATTTGGAAAGTAGTGGCATTAACTCTTCTTTTAAAAAGTTTTCTAGAATTTCAGCAATAAAGGCATCAGGACCAGGGCTTTTCTTTTATGCTAGGCTTTTATTACTTTTTAAATTTCACAAATTAATACTGGGATGTCTAACATTTTTATATCTTCATTCAACTTTGGAAGTTAATATGTGTCTAGGAATCTATCCATTTCTTCTACATTTTCCATCTTTTTGGAGTACAAATTTTCAAAGTAGTTGTTTATTATCCTTTGGACTTCCACTGGTTCTTCCTAGATCAGTGGTCATTTCCCCCTTTTCATTTCTGATAGCGTGAATTTGAGACATTTCTTTTGTTGTTTGATAAATTTGGCAAAGGGTCTGTCAATTTTGTTTATTTCAAAAAACTGAATCTTTGAATTGTTGGTGTTTTGTCTCTTTCTCTTAGTCTCAATTGCATTAATTTCTGCTCTGATACTTATAATTTTCTTCCTAGTATGACCTTTGGGTTTGTCTTATTCCTCTTTTTCTAGTAACTTGAGTTTCAGCATTAGATTATTTGAGTTTGCTCTATTTTCTGGGTGTAGATGCTTACTGCTCTGAATTCCCCTCACAGAACTGCTTTCATTTTATACTGTAAATTCCTGTATGTTGTACTGGGGTTATCATTTAATTGTAAAAATTGTTTAATTTTTTCTTTAATTTCTTCTGTGATCCATTGGTTGGTCAGCACAGTGTTGTTCAATTTCCATGTGTTTGTGAGAATTTTAGAATTACTTTTGCCCTTCAACTCCAGTTTCTAGGCTTTTGGTCTGATGGTATCCAGAGGATAACATCAACTTTTTTGTATTTACTTAAACATGTTCTATGAACTGGGATGTAATCTATTTTGGAGAATGATCCATGAGCAGCTGTGAAAAATGCATGGTCTGACTTTGTGGGGTGAAATACTCTGTAGGTATTTATTAAGTCCATTTGTTCAAAAGTTTGTTTTAGCTCAAATACTTTCTTATTGATATTTTGTCCAGTCAATCTATCTATTTGTGACAGTAGGGTACTGAAGTCCCTACTACTATTGTATTAGTGCTTTTTATATCCATTAAAATTTGTTTTATATAGTTGGGTACATTAGAATTTGATGCATAAATATTTATGATTGTTATTTCTCTCTTGGGTTGTTCTGTGTATGAGAATATAGTGACATTCTTTGTCTCTTTTAATCAGTTTTGGTTTGAAATCTACTTTGTCTGCAAACAGGATAGCCATTTCTGCTTTTCTGCAGTTTCTTGTCATATGGAGAATTGTTTTCTATCCCTTTACTTTCAGTCTCTGGCTTTCATTCAGAATTAGGTATGTTTCTTGTATGCAGCAGATTACAGGACTTTGCTTCTTGACTTCTGTGTCTTTTAATTGACACAATGAGGCCACTGACATTTATGGTTATGACTGATAAGGGCAGACTTAGAGTTACCATGTTTTCCTGTTCTTCGCTCTTTTATTGTTTACTTCTTTCCTTTTCCATTCAGTTTCTCATCTGGCCCAATAGGCTCATTCTATCGGGTCTGATGGGTTTGTAACCTTCATTTTTTCCCCCCAAGATATTCTTTAGAATGTTTTGGAGTACAACTTTCATACTTGTAAAGTTTTTTAGGTGTTCTTTGTCCTAGAACTATCCTATTTCCCCATCAATTTTGAAAGATAGATTTGCAGGATACATCAGTCTAAGTTGCAGGTTGTTTTACTGCAATGCCTGAAAAACACTTCACTCCAGGCTCTCCTTGCATTGAGCATTTGTGTTGAAAAGTCTGCTGTGTTCCTGATGGGATTCCCTTTGTATGTTTTTTTTTTCCTTTCTCTAACTGCTTTCAGTATTTCATTCTTTTGTTGGATATCTGGAACCTTGATAATTATATGCCTAAGTGCAATTTTTTTACTGTCATGGACACTTTGAATTTTATATGCTTCATTTATCTGTATGTCCAACTCTTTTCCCTTTCCTGTGAAGTTTTCTGCCATTATATCTGTGAAGTTTTTATGTTTTTTGCAGTGTCTTCTGCTTCTTCAGTGACTCCAATCAGTCTTATATTATTCTTCTTTGAATCATCTAGGAGCTGTTGGATTGCCATTTTCCATAAATTTTGCCTTTCTGGGTTTTGGCAGCAATCCTGTCCTCTAGGTCAGAAATTTGGTCCTCAGCTTCATTCCTTCTCCTTTGCAAACTTTTGTTCTCATTTTTAATCAGTTGGAACTCCGCTTGAAGCTGTTTAAAATATTCCATTGCTTTTTTTTTTTTTTTTTTTTTGAGACGGTCTCGCAGGCTGGCCCTGAGCTCACTATGTAGCCCAGGCAAGCCTTGAACTCAGCAATCCACCTGTCTCTGCCTCCCGAGTGCTGGGATTACAGGCGTGAGCCACCATGCTCCGCTCCATTGCTTTTGCTATCTCACATCCTACCATACCCCTGATCTCTTCTTTAGCATTATTAACCATATTGTTCACTGTGGACAGTATCTTTAGTTTCTGAGTGTAATGGCTGAATTGAGCTCAGTGATCCCCTTCTAAAACTCTGCAAGAGTACAGCCTCTTGCAGGTGGCTTTGAGTCTACCACCTCACCAATGGCTATCATCAATAAGATTCCCTCATTCTTTTAGTGAGTGGTTTCTTTGACATGGGGAACTGGGTGAAGGAACTAAATAAAGGCCTCTGTCTAGGTTTCAGCAATGCAGCTGCACTCATTCAGTGTCCACAGAGAAGCAGGTGGAATCTTTGGAGGTTCTTCTCCACAGAACAATTATATCCAGTTTGGCCCACAAAGAAATGGAAATTTCAAGACCTTCTGTTCTCTCCCTGGTCATAAAATAGCCTAGAATATATTAAGAGCTTAAAAAAAATCAGCCCCCTCCCAAATTTAAAGACCCAGTTCAAAAATGGGCATCTCAAATGAACCAACACTTTTCAGAGGAAAAAGTAAATGCAGCTTAGAAACATATGAAGAAATTTTCAACATCATTGGTCATTTGAGAGATGCAGATGTAACAACACTGAGATTCCATCTCACTCCACAAAGAATGTCTGCTATCTCAAAATAGCAACAAATGGTGATGAGGCTGTGGGAAGAAAGGAACCCCTTCTTCACTTTTGTTTGGAATACAGACTAGTACAACCACTATGAAAGTTAGTGTGAAGACTCCTCAAAAAATTTGAACTAGAGATCCCTTTTGGCCCTGATATTCCACTGCTAGGTATGTACACAAAGAATTTAAAAGATTCATATCACAGCGACATATGTGCACCTATGTTTATAGCAGCTCAGTTTATGATAGTTAAATCTTGGAAGCAACCCAAACACCCATCAACTGGAGACTGGATAAATAAGATGTGGTTTTTCTATTAAATGGAGTATTTCTCTGCCATAAAGAATGGTAAGTCTGAGTCATTTATATTCAAATTGATGTACCTTCAGGGCATACTCATAAGTGAATAAATATGTCACAAATCTGTAAATATCCTCCTTTTCTCCAGTATGAGAAACTGAATATATAAATGAGGTCTAGAATATATGGTAGATATTGTGAAATAGAAAATATTTAGAGGGAAATGGGTTGTTTGGGTAAGCAACAGGGGGAAAATATGATGGTAATAAAAAAGGAAAACACAGCTTATTTTTATAGGGGCAGGGGGTTGTATGGTAGGTGGGGGAATGGAAAAAATGAAAATTAAATTGTGTCATACACTGGTACAAATTCTCAATATTGTGTGTGATAATGATTTGTATATATAATATACCAATAAAGATTCTAATTTTAAAAAAATAAAAGAAGTTCCGCTATGAAATTGCCACAAGAACTGTTTCATTTACATATTACCCAAAGTGTGACATCCCCTAAAATATTGTAATAAGCCCAATTTTCTTTAATTTGGTAAAATATGTTTGTTGTACATTTTCCCTTGGCAATGAATTGATTAACCTGATTTTGTCACAATGGATCCTTCTCATTTTTCATGGTGCTAGTTAATACAATTAAAACAATAGATATTCAAAATCATTAATGATTTACTTTTAGATGGAAAAAAAATTTATGAACAACAGGTTCACAAAACCTATGAAACATACATTCTTTCAAAATAAAAAAATAAGCATTCACCTAGAGTGAAAAATATCTACCTATATTCATTCATTCAAAAAACATTTCCAATAAGGAAGTGTATTAATAATGTGTCAATATAACTTATAGGTTTCTATTTTATATGCTTATTATCTTAGAGAATTTAATAATCAAATAACATTAAATTTTATATTTTGAAGAGAATAAAACCTCCAAAAACTAATTTTAAAGGTAAAAGAACATAGAACTATTCTAATTGTTCTAAACATAGATAGAACTATTCTATTCCATAAGTGATCAAATCCCATCTTTCAGAATATATACATGGACATACACAGGCTTAATGAATATTTTTAATCTGGATGTTAAGGCAATAAAAAGACTGATGTAGACAATCTAAGACTTTTGGAACACAATAGGTATTTTTTCTCTGTTATAATCAAATTGATCCCAGACTCTAACACAAGGTAGAAAATATGGGTACAATTTTCCTTCTACAGAGCAAAATCTTAATGACAATTAAAATCTGTGTAAGTCAATGATGACAAATGTCTACCCTTGACTTGCACTTATGTCAGAAGCAGATGCATGACCCTGTGTGCACCAAGCTAGCTTTTGTGGTTCTTTTCCAAAAAGGAAAATTTATTAGGTGAGAATGGTCAACTTATCAAAACTAATAATCAGTAATAATGAGTGTTTATGATCATAATCAAGTTTAATCAGTTTTTTCACTGGAAAAAATTGAGAAAAGAGCAGTGAGCCCCCTATTTTTTGTTTAAACTTTTCTCACTGAATTTTAAGTGTTACACTAAGTCTTAGAAATTACAATTATGAGAATAAAAAAAATCAGTAGAAATTACAGACAATGCAGGAAAGGAGGGAGATCATATGTTCTACTAATAAGGAAAATACACACAGAAATACATGGACAGAGAGAGAGGGAGAAAGAGAAAAGGAAAGAGAAAGAGAGAGAGATCAATAGAAACCAACAGAACAACCCACTTTTTCCTTTATAACAATAAATGTGGAAATAGCTGTTTCTGTTGAATATAAGTCTGATGGCATAAATTGTGGGCTTGGACATATATTAAGGTTTAATGTTAAGTACAAATAAAAATCTAGAAGATGATAACTTTGATAGCAATATAGACTATGGTCATGCAATAAGCAAAGAAAAAATGGCTAGAATAATAGGAACACTGAGTATTTAGTGGAACAAGTAATTTATGTATAAAAACAGAATACGATAAAAATTTTCCCAAAACATTTTAAAGATATTTCAATAGACCTGTGCTGTGCATCTTCAATTAACAGAGATATGTTCATGCTCCAGAAATGTCCTAAGGGGAAATTTAAGATTCCAACACAATTCTTTTCATGAAACAAAGGATAGAGCAGATAATTAACACATATATCCTATAAAAAATCAGATTACAAAATCCTCAATTAATTCTCTCCTGGCTAAGTATGAACATCAAGTTTTCTTTTAATACTAGATCAGACTCACCCACACTATATCAGGCCTTGTATCACAAATGCTTTCTCTTGTATAAAGCAAGAAGTAACATAACTAAACCTTGATTTCGAAGATGTCTTTTGTGTATGTTCTAGATTTGTATAATAAAATGACATTTATAAAGGTAAACAATGAGTCTACAATGAAAAGCAACAACTGTAACAATTTTTCATTTCATGGTAAAAATATACACTCCAGCACTTTGAGAAATTTTTCCTTTTTATTGTTTTACTTTGTTAGAATACATAAAAATAGAACATTGGGTTGTTGATGAAAGTTGATTTGCTTTTGTATGGATTAAGATAATCCTAATAAACACATTTGAATTTTGCTTTTTCTGGTATTCTATCCAGCAAATGAGCTATAGGAGGCTAATTTTTCTTCTAATTTGTTTTCTTTTTGAACTACACTGACATTTTTTTTAACATGATGATGTACTAGACTTATAGATTTAACTCTCATAGGGCCCAAAGCATGAATATTTATATCAATTCTGTAAATTCTTGAAACTCAAATTTCCAATAACAGATGAAATATCTCTTGAAAAACAAGGAAGATTAAAAACTTTTAACTCTCCGAGGAGATTAAGATCATTTTGCTACAAATTAAATAATGTTAAATCAATACTGTGGAATGAATAAACATGGAAACCATGGAATTTAAAAATATTTATTTCATTGCATCAGAGTTATGTATAGTGGCAAATAGGCACTGAGCTAAGCAATGCAGTAGTTAGCAGAGAAATAGCAGAAATACTTGTAATCTCTATTCTCTTTCTACATAGAATATAACAGAAGAATTTGGTATATAAAGTAAGTAGTATTGTCATAGATGGAAAAGAATATGCTAGTTAACAAATGGTGATCAGAAGGCTGATTGTTAAACATACAGGAAAAATAAATCTGACCTTTATCTCAAGTCAAATACAAGCCACTTCAAGTGGATAGACAACCTAAGAAAATTAAAATCTTAAAAGATTAGAATAAAATATAGAATAATATATGTATAAGCTTAGAGCAGGAAGAAATTTCTTAGAAAATTTTAGAAAACATGAATATTGTATCAAGGTATCATAAGCTAGTGTTAAAATAATCTTTTTTTTTTTTTTTTGAGACAAGGCCTTGCTTTGTAGTTCAGGCTGACCCTGAGCTCACTATGTAGCCCAGAGAAGCCTGGAACTCAGCAATCCCTCTGCCTCTTGAGTGCTAGGATTATAACCATAAGCCACCACGCTCAGCATTGTGGTTTGTGATACCAATTGCTGGTGAGCATGAGTCACCTTGTGCTTGATAGGCAGGCTCAGAACCACTGAGCTACATCTGCGGCCCTATTACAATAGTCTTAAATGGTTCCTTCTTCTCCCCAACCTCACCAGCACTTGTTGCTGGCTAATTTTGAGATAGTAGCCATTCTTTGTGGAATAAAATAAAATCTCAGAGTCGTTTCCATCTGTATCTCTCGAATGGCCAATGACATTGAGCATTTTTTCATATACTTCTTAGCTGCCTTTACTTCTTCCTCTGGAAAGTCTCTGTTCATTTCAGATGCCCATTTTTTAACTGGATCTGTAAATTTGGGGGCACTGATTTTTTTTAAATTCTTTATATATTTTACATAGTAGTCCTTTGTCTGAGGAATTGCTGGTAAAGATTTTTTTCCCATATTGTTGGTTGTCTTTTTGCTCTGCTGATGGTTTCTTTTGCTGTAAGAAGCTTTTTAATAAAAAGAAATCCAATTTATTGATTTCTTCTGATAGTTCTCATGCTATAGAGGTTTTGTTCATAAAGTCTTTCCCTAAGCCAATGTCTCCAAGAATTTTACCTAACCTGTTTTGCAGCAGGTTTAGTGTCTCTGTTTTAATATTTAGGTCTTTCATCCACTTTGATTTTTAATTTAGTACACGGTGAAAGAGATGGATCTAGCTTTAGTCTTTGGCAGGTTGAAACTCAGTTTTTCCAGCATCATTTGTTAAAGAGGCTGTGTCTCTTGCAATGAGGATGTTTGGCTCCTTTGTCAAAGATGAGGTGGCTTGGTGTATCTGGCATTGTTTCTGGATCTTCTTATCTATTCCACTGATCCTCAGGTCTGTTTCTTTGCCAGTACACCATGCTGTTCTTGTGATTTTGTAGTAAAGTTTCAAGTTGTGGAAAGTGATACCCCATGCCATATCCTTGTTTTCTATAATTGCTTTTGCTATTCTACATTTCTTGTGGTTCTAGATGAACACTTCTCCACTGTTGGTGGGAATGTAGATTAGTACAACCATTATGAAGACCAGTGTGGAGACTCCTCAAAAAACTAGGATTAGAGGTTCCATTTGACCCTGCAATTCCCCTGGAGATATACACAAAAGAATTACAAGATTACTAACACAGTGACATATGTGCACCCATGTTCATAGCAGCTCAGTTTGTGATAGCTAAATCTTGGAAACAACCCAACTGCCCATCAACTCTAGACTGGATAAAGAGGCTGTGTTATTTTTTTTATAAAATGGAGTATTACTCTGCCATAAAGAATGACGAAATCAAATCATTTATACTCAAATGGACATACCTTCAGGACATACTCATTAGTGAAATAAAAATGTCACAGATGTGCAAATATCATATATTTTCTCTGATATGAGAAACTGAAGCTATAAATGTGTTCCAGCATGCATGACTGATATTGTGAAATAATAAATATTCAAAGGTAATGGGGCTTAGGGCTAAATAATGAAGAAAGAAAAAAATTGATGGTAAAAAAAGGAAACAATGCTTGTGTTTGGGGGGAGAGGTAGGGTGGGTAAAGGAGGGGAAAAATGAGAATTAAATTGTGTCATATACTGGTACAAATTCTCAGTGTGGAGTGTAATTGTGATATGTGTATATATAATGTACCAGTAAAATGAAAAAAAAAACTTTGAAGCAACAACAACACCAACTTGCTTGTAGAGAGGAAGAAATAGCAATCTTTTTTTTTCCAAAAATTTTATAATTCTGTAATTTCAAGTTATGAGCGAAGGTAGTTATAAAAGGTGAATAGAAGGAAAAAAATAAAATAATCTTAAAGACTGCCTTGCCCAGCTCCTCCACAGAGAGAAAGTGAAGGGGGAAAGACAGTGAGATGACTAAGCATATTGTCTGATAGTCTGTGTGATATCTGTAATTCTAATACAGAAGCATTTTCAACATTTTAAATTACAGTCACTTTGACTCAAAATAAAATTAAAAGTTGCATTAATGATGTAATGAATGAAGCAAAATAATTATAAATTCAGAATTTCAGTTAATATTTAGCATTTGGAAAAACAGTTGTGGAATACTTAATTAATTTCATGGCTATATAAATATAATAAAAGGAAGAAAGTAGAAACAACAAGTTAAGGACTCTAATCAGAAGGAAGAGGTGAAGAAACTCATATTGTTTAGGCAATCTAGATGAAGCTTATAAATGAGGTGATTTCTCAAGCAATTTTAGTTGACAGAACACACTATAAGGTCTGAGAGTGGAGCTGAAAGAAGATATTGCAGAAGTATGAAATAAAAAGCCAAAAGTAAGAAAATTTTCATCCATGTTTACCTAGTTGTATAATAGTTCACATAAAAGCTTGTGAACTCTTGCCTTCATTTGGTCTTACTTCTATGGAATAGTTCTGTTTCTAGTCTTCGAAACCAGCTCAGACCACAATGTACAAAGATGACTACTACCCTGATCTAATAACCCTGACCTAACCTGGCACTTCCCACAAGTGTGGCCCCAAGAACTTGTTCTTCCAGCACAAGTCCACTGGCTTTTCCCTGCTGCTGTCATCTATAAAAACAAGTCACTCCTTACTGTATCAGCTCAGTTCTTCCCTATGGGCCCAGTTCCTGAGCTCTGCCTCTCCCAACAGAACTAATTCACATACCTCTTTTTCTCCGACATTTTTTGGATTCAAAACCAGAGTCCTTCCTATCTCCACCCCATTTCCCCTTGTAGAGAACATGAGGAATCCTCATGGCAACTGTATGCTTGCATGCTGAGCCCTTCTTAGATATGCTCCTGAAATGGGAGGTTCCTGCTCCCAGATTTGATGCATCCAGGCCCCTCTGCATTACCTGCACAGATCAAATTTAATATATTCAAAATTCAACTAGTGAATTAATGCTGTCAATGATATGCAAAAATAACAGCATTCCTATAAACCAGAAACAATTAGAGAAGTTCAATTTTAAAAATATTTCACTCATAAGTACAAAAAATATAAAATGTATAAAATAGGGGCCGGAGGGTTAGCTCAGTGTTTCCGGCACCTGCCTCGCAAGCACAAGGTCCTGAGTTCAATCCCTGGTAACCACATATAATGCTGGGTGTGGAGACACGCCCACCAACAATCAACGCTGCATACCACAGCTGAATACCACAATGCCGGACGTGGTGCCTCACGCCTGTAATCCCAGCACTCGGGAGGCAGAGACAAGAGGATTGCTGAGTTCGCAGTGGCTTGCCTGGGCACCATAGTGAGCTCAGGGCCAGCCTGAACTACAAAGTGAGACCCTATCTCAAAAAGCAAAAAAAAAAAAGAAAGAAAGAAAAAAAATGTATAAAATAAACCCCCCAAAACAGAAATTTATATGAAAATATGGAAACACAGACTGTTCATTAGTAACAATTAATATAAATGAAATGAGTTATTCATCTAAGAATAGATATCAGGGCTGGAGATTCAGCTCAGTGGTTCCAGCGCCTGCCTCGCAAGCGCAAGGCCCTGAGTTTGATCCTGGTAACCACATACAATGCTGGGCATAGTGACTCACGCCCACCAGCCATCAATACCACATACCACAGTGCTGGGCGTGGTAGCTCACACCTGTAATCCCAGCACTCGGGAGGCAGAGGCAGGAGGATTGCTGAGTTCCAGACTTGCCTGGGCTACACAGTGAGCTCAGGGCCAGCCTGAACTACAAAGCGAGACCCTGTCTCAAAAAAAAAAAGGAATAGATCCCAAACTCAAACCTAAAGTTAAGATTAATTATATGATTAAGGATCTATGTGTGAAAACAATTACACTATTCTATTATCAGGACAGAAAATAGTGATTTTATGGTGCAGTAAGAAGTGACTTTTTTTTACAGATAAAATAAGATATTTAATCTCAAGGAAAAAAACATGTAATAGTTACTGTTAAATAATTAAAAGTGCAATCACAGGGAAGAATGACTAGATTTCCTGTCACCTTGGGTAAAATTAAGAGATACTGTCTTGGTGTAAAGGAAGATTTTAAAAATATAACTGCTGAGGAGTACTCAAGAAGTGTCCAGTGACCAGTGTTCAGGAATACTGAAGAAGGCTAAAGTGCTGTTGGACTGGCTGTGTGCATGGCACTCCTCAGTGAAAGAAGTACTGTGAGCAGCTTTAGTCCAGTAAAATCTTCTTGTGCCTGTGTGTTGGTTATTGCAAGGACAAAGCTTGGAGAGACAGTAACCTTGTATCCTAGAATACGGTCAGAGCCTTCATGTGGATACACTAATTTCCCATACACCCAACTCCCAGTAGTCTCAAAAGCACTCAGTATCTTTGCTTAGCTTTTCCCATTTCACAGATGCTCAATACGAGGCGAGATATAGCCTGAGTGCTTTCTGGGAACCTTAGTTTTAGGCTGAGGAGCTTTTGTGGAGGGAGAACCCCACTGAGACTCTCCTCTCTATGGCTGTGACTGAAGAATTCAATAGAAGGAGAAGGATCTAAGGAGTCCTGCAGAGACAGGTTGAGAAATCTACACCCAGCACTGTCACTACCTGAGGAAGCCACAGTTCTTGTGGATCTGTGCATGGAAATTATCCTTTTTTGCTGCACTTCATTCTAAGGGTCTAGAGTAGACTGAGACTAGAGCTTGGGCAGAAGGTGATGGTTGGCTGGAGGGGAGAATGATTTCTTTAGTTTGGGAGGATGGTTGGAAAATAACTCTAAAAGGGGTTCAGCTTTCAAGCTGCACATGGTGACTCACTGGGTAGGTGAGTCTATGGATGAAATGAATCTAAGACGGCCATGACTGTTTGCAGATACCCACCATCCACAGGAATCCAGGTTTGGGTTGAATTGTATGTATGAATAGCCTTGAGCTGCAGTGCATCCAGGCAGAGCTGACAATGTACTTTACAGGAGGTAGATTTTGTCCCCTCCAGGGGCTCCTGAGAAAACAGGGTCTGGAATGCAGCAGACTAAAGAACAGCACCTTCCCAGCTGAGTACACAAGACCCAAGACCCACTCGGGGCAGCAGAGGAACACTCCACAGGTGCCAGCAGCTCCCCTTGTAGCACTGGGGCAGAACCTGAGGCTACAGTCCCACAGACCAAGTGCACCCTGTTGCCAGAACATTTTTCTAGCTGCAATGTCCCAGGACCCCAGAGATGCAGCAGCCCAGGGCCAAAATTAAGCTGCCCAGTAGGTGTGTCTCATTCATGTCAGGCGCAGAGAAAACAGCCACATCCCGTGAGGCTGCTGATGTGTTTGGCACAGGCACTAGAGCCCAGAGCAGGACACATCCCAGTGCTATAGATGGGCCACAACTAAGCTAAATCTGTTTATTCAGTGCTGTGTGCCATCCTCAGAAAGACCTTCACATTATCCAAAAAATAGTGGAGGCTTCTCTTCCTGGGGAAGGTAAGAAGTTGCTTCGATTTCAGATAATGAGTGTCTGTCCCTTCCAGGCCAGAAGGATCCACTCAGCAAACTCCCGCAATGAATGCTTCTATTCTTGGTGGTCCCTAGGGAGATGGTGGCACTTTCAAACAGGAGCCACAATCTAAAATAATGGGAGCCATTCCCTGAAGTAGATCCTCCTGAGATCCGTTGGGGCCCTACAGATAAAGCTTTGTTTGGGGACTCACTTTCTGCCTTGTCCACAGCATTGACCTGGAGAACAAAGCATCCTCCTAGGGCAGCAGCATTCTGTTCACAACAACAGGCTATTTTGGGGCTCAGTGGGGCTGTTCATCTTGGGGGTCTTAGGAAAGACAGATCAAGGAGCCAACAAAGTTGAAGAGAGCTCTTCAGCTAGTTTTTGAAGATGCACTGGTGCTTCAGCAGGGTCATTCCTCAGGAGAGGTCTCAAAGTCCTTAGGGTCCTCTTTGGAGGTGGATACTCTGGTTGACCAAGACCTTTTGATAACTTCAGCAACAGCAGGTCTCCCTTGGACTTTTGACTTTGTTTAAGCACAGGACAGATATATTGAAGAAACCAGGAATGAAAGGGGAGGTTTATACTGTTGGGTTTTATTCGTGTCCTACTAACTCTCTTCCTGGCAGGCTTAGAGGTCCTAGGCTTTGAGACCTTTGACAATTCTAAAGGAAAATCTTAGTGCTCAGGCTGGAGAGGCTATTCTGCTTTGAAGGAAGCCTCTCTTCTCAGAAGATTCCTGGGATCCAGGCAAAGCAGGAGATAGATATATCTAGGGAAGACTCCATACTAGTTGTTTCTAAGTAGACCAGGAGGCCAAGCTGGTATCGTACTTCCTCTCCAGGAGAATCAACCAGAGTAGTGTTCCCTGTGGACTGTCTCCCCCAGGGCAACATGGGAACCCCAGAGGTATTCATCAGCAATCCCCAAAATGTCTATCTGTATGGCACAGTCATTCTGGGCAAAGTGACCTCTTAAACTAATCAAAAAAGTACAGGTCATCAACAATAGTCAAATATGATTTTACTAAAATTTAAAATGATAAGAAGTCATAGGACATTATATGCAAATTTAAAGGCAAGCCATAGCTTAAACAATTGCTATATTGTTCAACTATAAAAGATCAGTGTTTGAATATTGATAAAATTCTCATGAGCATTTAAGAAAAATATATTATACAGAAAAATGTACAATGACTCTGTAACAATAATGCAAAAGCAAGGAAAGTCAATTGTTCAACAAACATATGAACACATATACAAAGGGCAAAGCAATATAAAATTAAAACATCCACTTAGCCAAGGAACAAAGGTCTCCCATTACCAGGAACTAAAGAGGCAGAAAAAAGATTCTCAAATTGTGTGTGTGTGTGTGTGTGTGTGTGTGTGTGTGTGTGCGTGCGCACACGCACGTGCATTTAGAAGCACTATTTGACAAACCCACTAAATTTAGTAAGTATGTGAACAACTTAGACCCTTCAACTCAAGTCCAGGTCTAAGTAAATTAACTAACAGAATTCTTGGATATTTGCAATTAAGTATATGAATTGTGAACTCATACAAAGCAATGAACAAAGAAAACTCATACAAAGCAAGTGAACAAAAGTAAAAAATGAATGAACATAATGACATGTATCAAAACAACTAACTATCCAAAGCACAATCCTGAGCAAAAACAAGAAATCACATATTGTAAACTAATAAAGTGAACTATACATAGCAACAATATTATTTAAAGACTTATGAAAACATGAGAATTGTAGTATAATTGAGTATAAAATCATAACCCTGAGTTTATTTTGGAAGTAACTATATTAGGATTCTCAGTAAGTTTAAATTTTATTCATTTGATTTCTTTTAAAGAATTTGAAAAAAAATGTAGCAAATTATAAAGAAATAATTTATAAAGAAAATTTGTGTTTATAAAATATTCAATAATTTGAAAAACTGGTATAAGGAGCTATTGCTGACTATGTTACAAAACAAAAGGTTGCTCATTTCAATGGCTATAGGCTTCAAAATAGGAACAATTCTTGAATATAATATGAAAATAGGTAGCACAGTGCCAAAACAGAGCAGCTCTGTGTCCTTGCACCCTGGAGAAATACACACATACAAACAAAGATGATAATACAGCGGTGAATTTTGTTTTGTTTTGTTTGTGTAGTGGTAGAGAGTAAACCCAGGGCCTCATACACACTAGACAAGCATTGTACTATTGAACTCCTCACCCAGCCAGTAAGAATGTTTCTGAAGTACGTTTGTAAATAGTGAAAACAATGCAAATTTATAATTTCATTTAATGGAAGAAGGGTGCTTTATGTAACACAGGACAACAGGATGACTGACAGAAACAAATTTGAACTACACAGTAGCATAAACTGAATGAAACTCTTGAGTGTGATTATAGCAAGAGCTTCAAATGGGCCTTAAACTCTAAACATTTTTGTCTTTAAAAACTTAAAGCAGAGAAGAGTATTGGATAATGTTGGTAAGATATAGGTAGTTTGTCCATGGAGATTTTCTCTGTCATTTCCAGGACATTTCAAGCATTACATTTTTAGCAAACTAAATATAACAATGGTAGGTACTGTACATAGCACTGAATTACCAGTTTAAGTTTAATTATTCTGTAGGTAATGCCATGGAAAATTTTAAGAAGGGGAATTATATGTTCAAAATTGAAATGAAAAAATAATCTAGCAGGAGTACAAGGGTAATTGAACAGGCAGTAAAATGAATTATTGCAGAACCACAGCAACCCTCGAGTTTTAGTTAAGATGTACAATTTTCAACTGGAAGAAAACTGAAGGTGGCAGAAACACTGCAAGATTGTCCCCATAAGATCAGGCAGTTGGATAGGCTTGGGGAGTAATAGAGGAGTTGAAGGTTTTTTTTTTTTTTTCCTAGAATCTAATACTGGACAAATTTGAAGAGTGGCAGTGTTAATGGAAACATCTACCTACATATGTTCACTGGATTTAGGAGGAGCAAAATGTGTGTTCTGTTCAGAATCACTGTAATAATATTGTCAAGGAGGACGTATTTTGCATCAATTTGAATATGCAAATCTGGAGTTAGAAAGTGAGACTGGAGTTCCAGAGAGCACTTTGGGGAAGCCCTAAAAGGACTAGGAGTGAAACTATAGCGTTGAAGATTAAAGGGCTCTGAAGAGTCAGTAAGATTTTCAAAAACATAACGAGGGAAGTTGAGAGTGACAGGGAAGAAGAGAGGAAGAGCATTAGTGGGGAGGGGCCCAACTGATGGCCGCAACTCAGCAGACCTAACCCGAGGAAGCAACGGGAAAACTGCCCAGAAAGCTGGAGGCACGGAAGGGTTAGAGATCGCAGGGCCCAGGAGTGGCGATTTTCTTAGGAGACACTTTATTTCTGAAAGAAGACCCGGCGGGGCAGGAGGGAAAGCTCAAAGTTGATAGGCCAAAAGCATAATTGTTCTAACCTTCCAGCATCCTAGATTTATTAGATCAGAAGTAAACAGAAAAATTGTATAATGCACTCAAACAATTAAAGAGTATATATACAGCTCTAAAAGAATATTCCCTGGATTTGTGCCAGGCAGAGCCTAGTTATATGTCCTTTTTATGCAAAAACATAAATTACCTTTTCTGTGTTACCATGCCTTGCATTTCAAAATAATTATCTTCCCATTAGGACTGTTCAGTAAAAATATAGTCCTTCATTATGAAGATTTCCTAGCTTCCTTACGCTATTCATTTTTCCCTAATTGAGAAAGACTTGTCTAGAAATCTGCAGGGCAGAGGAAATGGAATAGCTACAGAAGAGGACACTGTGAAATGTGATTAAATGTGATTATGTGCTAATTAAGGTAATCACATTATCAGCTCAGTAAATGATGAGCATGTTCATTAGAAATGTTTATGTAAGTATATATTCAATTCCAAATTTTCCCAAACTAATCTCACATGCTTAGTAGTCTTGGATTTTATATATCAGTCGCATACTTAATTTTGACCTATTTTTTTTGTGACTTTTGAAGTATTTTTTCACTTATTTAGATGGGTTCTTTGTTTTACAAAGCCAAATTTTTCTTGTGGATACTTTGACTTGCAGACACTGAAAATGAAACAATGTATGCATCCAGATAATGTGAAAAGTAACTGAAAATGTCACACCTCACCATACATGAGATAGCTGTTTCCATGAGTGCTCTACATCGGACTTCGCGCTGAGCCACTGCCTCAAAGCCATGACCAAACAGATGCTTGGCACCTGTTTTTATGACAGTAATAATCTTTAAAAGCCATTAAGGATGGCAGCCTGCCTCACTCATTTTAAAACATCACAGAACAGTTTGTTTCCTGTTCGTGGTTTTGCTGAAATCTCTAAGTTGATAGGCCATCAGATAAAATTCACCATGTCTGAGCCTGAGTTTCCTGAGATTATTAAGACTTATAGCATATGTTTTTGAGCATTATTTGTCTCATTTGTCCCAAATTCTGCATGGAGTTATTCATTTTCCACACAGGAGCGATGTTAACTCATTACATACATGGGAAACATTGGAGCATTAGGCTTTCTTCTTTCACAGAGCCCAACTCAGAAAGGATGTCTCATGTGCGTCTCTCCAAAGGACTGTTCTGTGAGGTTCCTGGAATTTGTAAATCAGCTCTGCCTTTCAAGGCAGATACACAAAGCACTGTTTTAGATCCTGTAGAATATTATTCTGGTCGATGCTAACAAAACACTACAAGGGTGATATTCTTACCTCTTATAATTAAGAAAAGGGAGGTACAGAGGTGTTTGAATTTACCACGGGTTACAGACCTCATAAGTGACAGGGTTAAGATTAAATCCTGGTTGACCAGTTCAACAGACCATGTGAAGTCAGCTTTTCCCCACTGCACCCATCGCAACTGTGGCTCTATCCAACTCCTTGTCATGTTTGGCAGAGGGCGCTCCATTCTGATGCCTCCTCCTATGTATTTCAATTAAACTTGGGTACAATATTTAAGCTTGTGTGCCTGATTTATTTTATTTCACATTATTCTCTCAACATACATGAATTTTCCTAAAAATGGCTCGTTTATTCTTCATCATGATAAAGTCATATGCCATTATGCATAAATGCCACAATAAAAAGCAAAATAAAAGATAGGTAATGGAAAACAGGGAGACAGACTTTTCTTAAATGGGAGGGAGGCCGGGTGTGGTGGCTCACGCCTGTAATCCCAGCACTCGGGAGGCAGAGGCAGGAGGATTGCTGAGTTCGAGCCTTGCCTGGGCTGCATAGTGAGCTCAGGGCCAGCCTGAATTACAAAGCGAGACCATGTCTCAAAAAAAAAAAGAAAGAAAACTGGGAGGGAGACCAAGGAGTGGAGGGGAAGGAAGGAAAGGCAAAGTCACAGTTGAAAAAAGAATCAAGATGTGTTACACCCGTGTACCAACTTTCCATAAGGTATGTAAACATTATGTACTGCAAGTATGTACTAATAAAAAATAATAATTGGAAAAGAACATTTTGTGAATGAAATTACACATTGTACAAAATAATAATTGAAAAAGAACATTTTTGTGAATGAAATTACACATTGTACAATCTTTATAAATTTTTTACTCAGTATAATTCTCCCAAAATTCATCAGTTTCACATGCATCAATAATTGCCTCATTTTTAGGTGAGTAGCACTGTATTATATGGATGGAGTACAGTTCCCTCAACCATGCCTATTGTGATGAACATTTGTTTTCAGTTTGAGACTATTTCAAATAAAGCAGCTATGAACATTAATGTACAAGTTTATGTGTGAATAAAAGTGTTCATTTCTCTATAGAAGGCGTCAAAGAGTGTGAATACCAGGCCATATGACAGCTGCATATTTAGGTTAAGAAAATTCAAAATTATCCAGAGAAATTAGATAAGAAAGGAAGAACATCAACTGTACTCACTTGAAAATGACAGGCTCTATAGAGAAAACTATAAAATCTCCAACAGAAAACTCTTAAAAATAATAAATTAAGCAAAGTTTTACTATATTAAATAAACCTACAGAAATCAGTAGTATTCCTATACACTGACAGTGCATCCACCTCATATTTTAAGAAAGGCATCCTATTTGTATATTACAATAAAGTGAAATACTTCAGAATAAATTTAATCAAAAAGGTGAAATATTTGCATACTAAAAATTATAATGGACTAATAAACTTAAATTTCAAATAAAATATATCCTGTGTTCACAAATTGCATGAATATTAGGTAATTCACATAATCCAAAGTGATCTACAGAATCCATGCAATTCCCATCAAGATTTCAATGAGATTTTTCATAAAGATAGAAAAAAAAAACTCAAAGTTTGAATGGAACCAAAAAACATCTCAAATAGAACAATCTTGGCCAAAGACAGAAAAGCTGGAGGCATCACAATGTCTGACCTGAAAATACAGTACAAAGCTACAGTGAAGAAAAATAAAGTGCATGATATTGGCATTAAACTATGGCTACTGACCAATGAAAGAAAATACATACTTAAATTCACTATGTATTTGGGACACATCTGATAAAGTGTTAATATCCAAATAAATAATGAACTCTAATAATAGCAAGGAAATAACCCAACTAAAAACCAGAAAAATGAGCAAACATTTCTTAATAGGAGATATAGAAAAGACTAACAAGTATGTGAAAAAAATTCTCAAACCACTAATTGAATACATGTAAAATTCCAATGAGCTATCACCTTATATCTGCTAGAATAGCTAGCATCAAAAAGAGAAATGATGAGTACTGGCAAGGATGTGACCAAAAGGCGAATCTTTGTACACTGCTAGTGGGAATGAAAAATAATACAGCCATTAGAATAAAAGTAAATTCCTTAAAAATTAAAAATAGCATTACTCTATGGCATAAATAATCTTACCACAGGATATACATCTCAAAAGACCTAAGCACAATGAAGAGATACCTACACTCCTAGGCTCATGACAGCATTATATACAATAGCCAAAAATAAGGAATCAAACTAAGTGCTTGTCAAATGTAAGAATGGATAAATAAAATGTGATACATACACATACATATGCATATATAGCCTGCAAAATGATTTGCAACACAAATGAACCTAGCGGATGTTACAATAGCTACAGAAATCCAGATCTCACATAAATGTAGATGCTAAAAAAAGTTAAATTTACAGAAACAGAACAACAATCTTGGTTGCCAAGGAAGAGGAAGTAGGAAAGTAGATGCTGATCAAAAAGTACAAAGTTCCAGCCCTTAAGGAAAAATGAGCTGTGGAATTTGAATGTATAGCACGGTTACTATATATAGTAGTAAAGGCTTGTAGGGCTGGGGATGTAGCTCAACTGAACCTCACTCACCTAACATATGTGAGCCCTTGGAAAGAAAGATTTCTGTTTTTTAAAGAAACCTCTTAGCTTGATATAGTAGCTCATACCTGCAATCCTAGCACTCTGGAAGGCATGACCACAGGTTAGCCAACTCTGTGACTTAGGCACTATTTCTAAATTTTAAAAAGTGAAGAAAGAGCTAGCAGTCTGGCTCAGTATTAATGATCTCAGTTTTATCTTCTGTACAAGAAGAAAGAGACAAAGAGGAAGTGGGGAGAGAGAGGGAGAGAGGAGAGAAGAGGAAGAGAGAGAGAGAGAGAGAGAGAGAGAGAGAGAGAGAGAGAGAGAGAGAGAGAGCAAGGGGGGCTCCAGCTGGCTTTCCAGAAGGACACCATATGTACCATTTCAAATTCCTTCCAGCAATGTACAAGAGAACCAGCATTTTTATATTCATGCCAGTGTTTAGTGTCATTGCTTCGGGGGGTACTGAGGATTGAACCCAGGGCCTTCACACTGAGCTACATCCTCAGCCCTTTTATAGTTTATGTTTTAAGACAGAATCTTGCTAAGTTGCCCAGGCTGGTCTTGTGAACTTCCTGCTTCAGCCTCCCACAATGCCAGGTTATATCTGCAACACTATTTATTTTTTATTATACCTTTTCTAGTAGTTCACAGTGATATATCAAGTGGTTTAATTTTCATTCCCCTAATACCTCATAATATCAAATATATCTGTTCATATGCTTATTTGATATTTGTGCTTCAACTTGGCTAAATGCTTGTTCTTACCTTTGCCTTGTTCCTAACTACTTTTTAAAAAATTTCTGAACACTTTTGATAGTTTTGAATATTAGTCCTTTGTCAGTCAGCTTTCCCAACACCCACAAAAGTAAAAGAGATGTAGCATGGTTCACAGTTTTTGAGCTGCTTCCAAGGCAGGTACATCACGGCACAAGGGCCAGTGGACTTAAGTCGCTCCTTTCATGGCCTAACCTTTCCCTAACGCTCAGCCTAACCAAAGCCCATGTGAAGACTCCACGCAGAGAAATCCCCTCAAAGGTGCACCCGCAACCCTCCACCTCCCAGATGCCCCACCTCCTGAGAGCGCACTCAACTGCACAGACCTAGAAGTACTGCCTTCCCATGATTCAACAGCCTCTCCAGGAGTCTCTAAAGGCCATCACATTGACAGCACTTACCCTTAGCAGTCACATGTGCTTTGACAGAGGTGTGTAGTTTGTATTATCTCCCCATCAATACCTTGTCTCTTTATTCTCTTAACACAGCCTTTCACAGAGCAAGAGTTTTAGTTTTGATGAGACCAATTTATCAACTTTTCCTTTGATAGATCTTGCTTTTGCTACTGTTAGATCTCTTTGTGGGTCTACTTTCCAGTGTTTTTTGTTGTTGTTGTTGTTTCTTTTTCGCTGAGTTATGTACTTCTGTGTTTTATATTTAGGCCTGTGATCTATTTTGAGTTGCAAGATGCAAGGTTTATGATGAGGTTCACTGAGCTTCCTTATGCATTTTCAGCTGTCCTAGCAATGTTTGTTGAAAAAGTATCCCTTCTTAACTGTTTTTGTACCTTCCCCAAAAATCTGCACTATGTTTGTGAGTTCCCTTTTAAAACAAACTTCTTTTTTGAGGATGTGATATGAATGCATGCATACCTTAAAGGCCTTCCAAATTTGATTAGTGAACAGAAGATGTAATTATTCTATAATGTCAATGCTACAAGAAACAAGAAGAAATGAATTCTAGTGTGTATATATTAATAGGACAACTGTTTAATATTTACTCTGCATAACAGCAACCATTTAGCTGAATATCTATAATTCCAGCACTTTCACTTCAGACTGAGCAGGATGATCACAAGTCCAAGCTCTTCGTGGGAAACTTAGTGAAACCCTGTGTCAAAAATTTAAAAAGTAACAATAAAACAAAAGGACTTGAGAAAACAGTTTGGGATGGATTCCTTGACTTTAATCCTCAGTACCAAAAACATTACTTACTTAAATATATTACTTCTAAAATTGGATCGTTTGTTTCAATGATGGTATTGGTGCATGTTTGCGGTACATAATGATTACATTCTCCATGAGGAGTAGGTATTCTTTCTTCATCCCTTCCCCTCCCTTTTGTCTCTCTTTCAGTCACTTTTGATAATGCTGTTTTATCAGTTAACTGCATTAGCTGGCACAAGTAGTAGCTGAAAATGACTGAGCCAGATGTGGTGGTACATGCCTATAATTCCACTATTTTGGAGGCTGAGAAGGGAAAATTGCTAGCATTTTGGAAACAGTTTAGGCTACCTAATGAATTCAAGGCCAGTCTGAACCATAGAGTGAATCCAGTTTCAAAAAGATCAAGGTGGGTGAGGGAGAGAATGGTCAATTTAGACAGAAAGTGATTTATTAAGGTTTCCATTATTTCAATTTAGCAAGAGAGCATTGGACAACCAAGTTTGAAATTAAGCAAATATACTATAATCCCTCAATCACTAAAGTGGCTTGATGAGGATATTGCCTTTGACAGTACATACAGCTTGCACTGCTTCTACTTCAGCATCAATACATTGACCCTGTAGAAATGATTACTCATTGTCCTCTATGAAGATCCCTCCACTGTGTTGCTTTTGTCACTAATTCTCTGTCACCAGTTTGTGTAATTGTAAAGTCCAGCTCATTTTCTCCTGCAATAGCTACACGAGAAAGGAGGAAATAATATTTTGGGCATTTCAGCTTCTACAACACAAGCATCATTCACTACTTTTAACATCCACAAAGTGAGAGCAGTTTCCAAACACAGTAAGCAAAAAGAAGAATAAATGGCCCATACAGTGATCCAGGCTGTTGCTTAATTACTCATCTACCTCTTTATCATAAGTTAATAATGCTTGGGCTGGGGATTTTGTACAGAGGATAAGAAACACCTACTTTGAAAATCTGTCTGTTTGTGAGGCAGGTACAGCTAACCCTCTGGCCCATGAGGATTTTTGTATTAATGTTCATTCAGGAGATTAGCCTGTAGTTCTCTTGTATGGTTGGGTCCTTCTCTATTTTTGGAATCTAAGTAATGGTTGCTTCCAGGAATGAGATGGAAAACATAGAGAATGAGATGGAAAACATTATCAAATAAGATGGAAAACATAGAAGAAGATGCAAAAATGTTAAACACCCCAATATCAATCTGTGAAATTGAAAATTTAATAAAAAACCTACCGACAAAGAAAAGCCCTAGTCCTGATGGCTTTATTACTGAATTTTACAAAACTTTCAAAGAAGAGTTAATGGCACTACTTCTCAAACTTTTTAATGAAATCAAAAGGGAAGCAGTACTACAAATTCATTCCCAACCATACAAGAGAACTACAGGCTAATCTCCCTAATGAACATTAATACAAAAATCCTCATGGGCCGGAGGGTTAGCTCAGTGGTTCCAGTGCCTGCCTTGCAAATGCAAGGCCCTGAGTTCAATTCCCGGTGACCACATACAATGCTGGGCGTGGAGACTCACGCCCACCAATCAACACCACACACACAGTGTCAGGTGTGGTGTCTCACGCCTGTCATCCCAGCACTCGGGAGGCAGAGGCAGGAGGATTGTTGAGTTCCAGGCTTACCTGGGCTCCATGGTGAGCTCAGAACCAGCCTGAATTACAAAGAGAGACCCTGTCACACACACACAAAAAAATCCTCACTAAGATATTGCCAAACAGAATACAGAGAATCATCAGGAAGATCATACACCCTGACCAAACTGGATTCATCCCAGGGATGCAAAAGATGCTTCAAAATATGTAAATCAATAAATGTAATACACTACATAAACAGACTCAAGGTCAAAAACTATATGGTCATCTCAATAGATGCAGAAAAAGTGTTTGATAAAAATCCAACACCCATTCATAATCAAAACCCTACAAGAAATTGAAATAGACTTTATCTCAACCTAAAAAAAGCAATTTATGAGAAACCAACAGCCAGCATGGTCACAAATGGTTGAAAACTGAAACCTTTCACACTAAAATCAGTGGTTCCAGCACCTATCAGGCAAGCTCAAAGTCCCAAGTTTGATTTCCCCGGTACCACATGCCACAATGCCAGGCATGGTGGTTCACACCTGTAATCCCAGCACTTGGGAGGCAGAGGCAGGAAGAATGCTGTGAGTTCAAGGCTATGTTCTGTGTAATGCATGGTGAAAAACAATGTGCTCTGAAAAAGAGTCTAGTGAAAAGTATTTCACTTGTTCTAGTGTTACTCAGGAGAAGTCTAAACAAAATCAACAAAACAAATTTTTAAAAGTATTAACAACAACAACCAAAAATACTTGCCTGTGATTGCAAAATCTATCTAGGATTCAGAACCACTGGTTCAAGGAAGGCACTGTTGCTTTTATTAAATGACTTACTAATACACACTCATTACTGCTTCCTGTTTTGTTTCTTATCCCTCTTGCATTCAGAAACAGATCAATGTCACTCCCTTCTGCAAATGATCTGCAATAGTTGAAACTAATTCTGTCATTCAAATATCTTTTTTTTTTTTTTTTTTTTTTTTGCCCCGGGATAGCAGCTCAGTCTGTAATTGCAGCACTTTGGAAGGCTGAGGCAGGAAAACTGCCAAGTTCAAGTCTAGCCTGGGGGATTTAGCAACTTAGCAAGACCATCTCTCCAAATAGAAACAAATACACAAAAACTGGAGATGTACCTCATTCCAGAGTACCACAAAGAAAAATAAAAGAGAAATAGAAAAGAACATATTCTAAAGCAAAGCTACAAGACAAGGATCTCACATGGGGGAAGAGCCACAGGCATCTGTCTTGGGTTTCCATGGAGGTTTGGAAGACCCCATGACCTCTATTCTGTGCAAAGACTTCATAAAATCCAACCATTTGTGACAGACTGCTCAACACAGAAGAAAGAAGTCTATTGGGAGCCGCCCTGTGGCTGGCAGAAACCTCTGTCAAGCACCAAGAGAGAGGACGGAAACCCTTTTCCAGAGTCCTTGGGAAAATGTATATTATGTTCACTACATTTTTTAATGGGTAACTATTTGGACCAGAAAGAAATTTTTGTGTATCCTTTTCCAGTGTCTACATTTACAAAGTATTATAGACTGTTAACAAATTAGTCTCTTATAAGTGGTTTATTGGATATTTCAGAAATGCCAATTCAGATATTTTAGCTCTAACAACTATATTTAGCAGTTCAGAGTAGCTTAACATTATATATTTCATTGTAAAAAAGTCTTTATTGTATGACAACCAACACTGGCACAACATTAGAAACACTTGGAGTAACTTTAAATGCCTACCAAAGCTTATATACAGGCAGACTAGCCCAATAAGGAGGTACCATGCATACACATCAAGTATTACAGGGGATTCCATATCTGGACAAGGTTTAGAATTATTTTAAAAGGGCATGTTGGCCACACAGATAACTTTGCAAAGTATTAGAAAACACACATGTTAAATACTCTTCAGATTTCTGAAATTTCCAGATTTTCAAAGTACACAAATTTGGTGGCTTAATTACACTCAACATCATGACTACACACCAGACTACTTGCTTAGAAGACTTACATAGCTAATATTCCAAACTGGGAGGGACTCTTAAACATTGTTAGTCCAGTGACACAAGTACCTTCCTCTGCACTGCACGTATTTTAACCTCCACCAAGAGAACAGTCTTTAAGGCACTATTGGCTAGTAAGTTAACACAAAAGGAATACTTGTCAAGCGAATTCCAAAATGTAAAAAGGATGATCTTTCACTTCTTCTTGGGTAGTGAAAAAATTTACCAGATTTACAATAATGATGCATACTTAGATAAAAACAATTTCATCTTTATAGATCTTATAAGATTATTTAGATGTTTATCATTTAATACATATTATATGTTAATTTTCAAGAGTAAATAATGACATTTAGACATTATGAAAAATAAGAATTTTAGAAGAATGTACTAGACACATATGTATAGATATATCTATATCTATCTATCTATCTATCTATCTATCTATCTATCTATCTATCTATCTATCTATACACTTTAATCCCTGTCCCTTAAAATCAGCAAGCTATAAAAACAAAAATAAGCCTCTTAGGCAGACATCATGATACAATCCAGTTATTGGTTCAGGGCTCAAGAACCTGGAAAAGACTGTTGTGCTATTTGCTGTCTGACTATGCCACTACTTTCTGATTTTTCAGAACCCAAGACATCTACCTAGTCTTTTAAAATGTGCTTTTCTTAAGAAAACTCACTTTTCATTAAACTAACTTAAGTACAATCTTTTATACAATCCATTTAAAATGGAAGGTCATTTTCCACAAATAAACATAACGCAAAAACAGATATACACATTTTAAAAATTTTTCACTTCTACCTAGACATTGTTAGCTGGATGTTCTTGCTTCATTCTTTTTATGCAAGATGCATCAGCTGATTCTCAGATGCATGTTCAATGAAAACAGAAGTGCACCCATTCAGTGGCTAGAAGGAATACCCGCACAGTATCCAGTGAGTGTCCCTGGAGTTCCTGCACTCAGTAGCACTCTCAGTTGTAACGTAAATAACCCAAATTGAGTGAAGTCAAGCATCATATTAACTTTACAAGAAGTTACCAGTTAAAGAAAACACATTTGCTCTGATGAGTACACAAAACTGCGATGCTACCCGACTGTATGTATTGCAAAGAGGCAGTAGTTACATGGTAGACAGTGTGCTGAACTTGAAGACAAAAGCCTGCCTCCCAGTGCAGCCAACCCTTAGACCCAATCTGTGCCTGCACCTCTGGCTGACATATCCTGCTTCTTTTGGATTTTAGCTCACATCTAAAATGGGAATAAAAGCTAAATATACTTTCAAAGGCTTGCTGAAAGAATTACATAAGTAAAAAACATATGTAAAATGAAAAGTGCATAATACAAAAAAATACATCCCAGGCTACATGTGAAGTCTCAGATTAAAACTTCAGTGTGTCCAACGTTATCAGTAACTGTAAGGCTAATCCAAAAAATATAATAAAATAGGAGACAAATATTTGCATATGCTCAAAAATTATATCAGTAATTTCAAACATCATATAAAGTGATAATTTATTATATTGTTATATTATCTTCCTGTTGACAAAATACTAATTTGACTGATAGGTACAATATTATTACTGATAAAATAATGTTACAATACAAATTGGAACTACTACAAGGATAATCCTATACTGAATCTTTAAATAAAACTAATAGGGATTAGTTTTAATCTAATAGAACTAATAGAAAGTTAATGAAAATATTCTCTGTCTAGTGTTTGTGGACCCTCTGCATAAAGTTAGGGGAGCTAAAAGGAAAAGAAAATACAAGGGGTAAAGTAAGGCAAAAATATGGAAATTTTTAAATGTTTTTCTTGCATTTGCCTGAAATTATCCTTTCCCTTCAATTCTCACATCAAAATCTCTTGATTCTAGAGATTATCTCTGAATGGAGACAATGAAGGTAATTTTTTACTTTTTTGTATTTCTGGCCAGTAATGTAAACAGAGGTCCAAAGATGAAAATATTTAATAGTCCTTTTCAACAATATCCTCCTGATTCATTGTGATCAAAATAGAAAAATGCTTAAGAAAATTCTTTCAACAGTGACACCTTTGTCAAATGTATAGGCTTTAGCTAAAATAAATTCCTTCATGGTATAATATACTGATCAAATACATCAAGGATTATGTGCATTTCTGAAAAAAAAATATATGGAATTTGGAGCTATAGATCTTACAAAAGTACTTGACCATACTATGACTGCAAATGTATTGATTTCAAAGATTTCTCTAAACATTGAGTATAATATTTTTCATAAAAAGTACTATCTATAACATTCACCTTAACAGCAGTGACCTGAAGAGCTATCAAGATAAAAACTGGGGTGTACACCCTTATAATTCACCCTTAGTTTCTAGCTTTCCCAGGTATTCCACACGCACAATCACTTAGTCTAAAACTCCAGACACATGTCTAGGTTTAGATTTTATAGTTAGGTTTTTTTGTTTGTTTGTTTGTTTGTTTGTTTGGCTTTATGTCTTTAAAATTCAAGGAACATTAGGCACACCTATATCCACATGTGGGGATTAAAACTCTAAAAATAAATCTCACCAATGTAAATAGCAGAATTTCTGAGCATGGGTGAAATGTTATACAGTCATATATCATTGCAAATGATGTAATACATAGGTAGAACATGAATAAAATATTGTCTTCTCTAAAATTTAGGAACCAGCAATATTTGCAGACATGTGTAACTATAAACAGTGGCATATTTACATACCCTATAAAGAATATTTATAATATTGTGCTAGTAAAATTCTAAAAATATTTAATAGATATTTTGTAATGTTCAACTATTCTAAATTTATCTTTAAGGAAAGATAAATTAATTTAAACAAGGGGTATTTTGGATTTATGTCTGACAGTAATGCCCAGGATAAAGATGTAAAGCTATCCAATACAACTTCTGTATTTTAGATCCACAGGCGTAAGAATTCATACCTAAGATAGTGACTCTGAAAGTTCTTTTAAGCCTTTGGATGACCAAACTTATTTCTATTTTTTATCTGATATATTAAGTATATTTTGGCAAATTGGTAATGCATGTCGTACAGTACAAAATAATTTTTAGAGATCTGAGGGATTAAAAAGTTCTTAAAATTTATAATGGACAAAAACAGAAACATGTGTGCATGTTCATACTTAACATGTGAACTTCTGTAAATAATAAGCTTCCATCAATGTCTCTCTTGAGCAACTCTCTTCCATCTACTGTCATCACAGCAAAGCTGTTTCTAACATGAAGAGAAACCTCAAAGTATTTATAGGTTGGAGATCAACAGTTATTAAGTCAGGAAGGAAGGTGTCTGGAGGTTTTAATCAAGGAAAAGAAAGAGAAAGGGGCGGATGAGTCTACAATATTTTGTTAAAACAAATGTAGAAGCCACATGTGATGAGGCATGTCTCTAATCCCAGCACTGGGGAAGGCTGAGGCAGAAGTATGAGTTGGAGCACAGCCAGGGCAACTTCGCAAGACTGTCTCCAAATTAAAAAGATAATAATAAACAACTTAAACAGGGCTAAGGAGTACCACTTATGGAAACCTTGAGTTCAATCTCTAGTCACACACACACACACACACACACACACACACACACACACAGAGAGAATATAGTAAACAGAAAATCTTGAATAGATGTTCAGCACCCATCAAAAACTCCAAATAAATTGCTCCACATTTCCCTGCTTCCCTTAGAAATAAATTTGGAAAAAAATAACTGTAACCAACACTATGTTTACTTAACAACATAAGCATTTACTATAGGTAACTCTGGCTTAATACAACATGGTTGTGACACACACAGTCATATCCTGAGACACTCCTTTAGTGCCCCCACATACCAATACCAATAGTGTACCTGATTTTCAATAAGCAGAAAAAAATGTCTGTATAAAGTTCTATTTTGCCTAAGTACAATATGCCTATAAACATTCACACTGATGTTCACATCTCTTGAATATATCTTATCGAAAAAGCTTGGTGTCAGTTGTGCTTTAGATTAATGCTTTTTCAGACTTTGGAATACATGGATATGTATAATGAGACATCAGGGGTAGGACTCAACTTTAAAGTAGAAATTCATTTATTTTTCACATGGGCCTTAGGTACCATAGCATGAAGAATTTCATACAGTCTTTTTAGAATGCCTGATTTTTCATGGCTATTGGTCATGGGAGGTAAAACTTGGAATTTTCTACTTGTGGCATCATGTTGGTCCTCAAAAATTTCTGGTTTTGGAGTATTTCTGATTGTAGACTTTTTGATTAGGGATGGTCATCATCTATTTGAATGTTTAAAAACAACAATTTGAGATACTAGCCTAGAATTAGTTAAATTACAGCAGTCTGGAATTCGTTCGAGTTGTTCAGGATGATTGATATCATTCCACAATACTGCATTTATGTTTGATAAATGTACAGAATCAATAAGCAAGGTATTAGGTTATTAATGGTTTCAGTGATTAGTTTTTTAGTTTGGCTGCAAATCAAAAAAATATTGAATATTCTGCAATACATGCTTTGCTTACTAAATTTAATCCATCACCAGTCAGAAGAAAATAGTTTAGCAGAGCTTTGAGATAAAGAATATTGACCATCCTTTTGATTTGCTTTAATTTGTGTTTCTGAGCACTGTTTTCATAGAAAAACAATCAAAACTGGCTGTCATAGCACCTTATGAATTATAATATCCATCATGTAAAAAAAAATAGATGGTTAGATGAGCCACACAATTCTAAGGGCATTTGAAATCCTTCAAAAGTAGAAAAATATATATTCATGGAAACAGTAAGATAATTTAGCATAGAATCTAAATGAACAACTATAAAACTCTTACCACTATATGTTTAGAACTTAATACCTATAAAATTTACCTATAAAAATGTCATGACTTAATAAACATTTTTTAAAGAGCAATAGTAAAGTTCAAAGAAATTACTCAGTTTGTTTCCTGAAATTATTTTTCCAAATAGAAGAAAAGTTGATTAATGAGTCAAGACACATTTCAAAGATGAGAGTCAGATATTCTTGCCCAAATGGTTGGCTATGGAGGGATGCTCAACAAGTCAGTAGATTCTCCGGAAAGACACATGCAGAAATGATTCACCAATTTTCACCTAGAAGTACCTTGGAAATGTTAGACACTTGCCTTGAGGGCAAGAAATACTTTCTTCCCATCTTCAGCATTATACTAAATAATTTATGAAGAATAAATGACACAGTAGAACAGTTCATTGTAAAATACATTTTCAGGTTGCAATTATCTCTGAGGCAATTTGCCTCCTTCCTAGGTCTTTGTGTTTCCATTAGAATATTACAAAATTTGATTTTTGAAAGCATGTGTTCACTTCATAATAAATCAAATAACTATTAATATTGAATTAGAATTACTTATATTTTGAAATTCAGTGTTGGCCATAAATCTTACAAGAACCATCATGTATCCTTAGAGTTAAAAAATATTTTATTTGGAAATGTGTGGTTTGAGTCTATAAAATTAAAAGAATGGATTGCTAATTATGAAAACAAATATTAATATTTACATAATTCTCATTTCTATGATTTGGGCATCAGGGTAATTTAGTTTATGAAGCATAAAGTATTTGTTCAGAGTTGTACTATATTATGGGATACACTTATTACCCTTCACAGAACCACTGGTGAATAATTTTCTCCTTTGAGTTTGCTGTTCTGGATACTAGAATATTCTGAATTTTTAAAACAAGCCATTAAAGATGTGTTCTCATGTTTATTTCATAAAAATAACTTTTCAGCATTAAACTTTGAAATTCACATTTCCCAAGCACAAATGGAAGACAATTAACTTGTATGTAAACACGTTTGCATTGCTTTCTATGGGGGTTGCTTTTTACAAAGGCAAAACCCTGAAAAATGAGTTTAGGAAAAGCTGTCATGTTGTAAAGGTACATATGCACTTTGGCTAGGTGGAAATGATGTTGCAAATGACATTCCAAAAGCTCTCAATTTCACAGTTACCTAAGAAACATTCAGTGTTATTTCCTTGGATCAATCTTATAATTAGGCAACATATTCATTTTTTACTGTACGGAATCCTGGAAAGCTTGGACGAGAGAAAGATCCTCAGAATTCCAGGAAGGGGGTTCTCTTAGCCGCCTTGTCCTGCACGGGGACTCTGAAAGCAGAAACCTATCTCCTGGGAGACTCAGTCCATCCATTAGTTTGTACAGTCCCAAGTGGCAGCCAGCTGTGATCTCAGGAAGGGGAGGCTGGATGTCCAGCGAGGACTCTGCCAGAGAGCAAGGGGCGTCGAAGGTCAATCTAAAGGTACCTCTCAGGCCGCCCCGCCTTAGCTGCTGCTCGGCTGCACACCTCCGTTCTTGGCTGACAGCTGTGCGGGTGACAGATCTGAGCCCTGCGCTGTAGCCGCGATCAGCAAGAAGCCTCCTTCCTAAACCACTGCAAGTTTTCACCTGGATTCATCCTTATCTCTCCGGAAAGGAAGGAAGTGGTAACCAAGAAGAGCCCTTGAAAGCAACCTGCTGGGGTACCCCAGCTCCTGCTCTCCCTCTCCCCTAGGGGGCCGCCCTGCAGCACACAGGGTAGCTGGAGAGGGGGCCTGGCGGTTGCTAAGCTGTGTCTCTTGTCCTTTCAAACCTTACTTCTCAGCCCTCTATAGAGCACTAGAAGTTCAAGTAAGGGACCCTTGTGTCCTTGGGGTACAACGGGCACCTTCAAAGCAAACCTCAGCGTGGGCAACATCTCCTTTCCTTCCTGTGACCCCAACACCTGCCTCCGCAGACTCCCCCTAAGCCCTGATGGGTGATCTCCCCTCTTCCCAACATGCCTCTGTGCCCTTCTCCAACTACCAACAGAAGAGATATTTCTTCTCTCTTCTCGTGAGAAAATCAGCTCTTCCTTTTTCCAAATTGGAGTGCGTGTCTGTTCAGCGGGAAGCAAAGGGAACCTTCCGGCTCCACGGCACTGCCCCGGCTTGCGGAGCTTCTCCGAACTGGACCTCTCAGGCCGGAGAGGCAGACACCGGGGAAATCAGAAAGCCGGCACCTCCTCTTTCGGGCCGAGTTTCCGTCCTCTTTTGAATCAGCCTGGCCCGGAGGGCGCTAGTTACCAGCGTCCCCGCGCCCTCCCGCGGGCACCTCTGCCCCTTGGCGTCCAGCAAGTCTGGGCAGCTCTAAGCCCAGGTGCCCGCCCTCCTCTGCCGCTCTCTCCCGTCTACACCCTAAGTCCTCCACAACAGCCGGCGCTTCCCTCTCACCTCCCCTTCTGGTCACTTAGAGAAGTTTTGCATCCCCGGGCTCTAAAAGATTTCTGTCTCAAGTCAGGCAAAGCATCTCACAAAAAAGTAAGCGAAGGTCTGCATAAACTTCGGCGCCGCGGACTCGGTCGGGGCCTTGAGCACACACCTGCCCGCGCACCGGGCAGGTCCCGACCGGCCTCGGCACGCACAGCCGCCCCGGGCGACTGCTCCGGGCGCGTCAAAGCCACTCGCACCGGCCCGCAGGGTTGCGCGGCGCCAACGGGGGCCAAAGGCGAATTTCCAAACGAGCTTGGGCGGCGGGGAGCGGAAAACGGTGCTTCTGAGGAACGCGCCCGCCTCGGGGTCCGCACCGGAGGGAGCGGCGCTGCCCCGAGGCGCACAGCGGGGAGCTCAGCCCTTGTCGGGATGCGGCGCGCCCCCGCCCCGCACGTCCTCCCCGGCCCGACGAGCCGCCGTCCCCGGACCTCTCGGCGCTGGCGAAGCAGCCACACTCGGGCACCGGCGCCCAGGCGCTCGCACCCGCGCCCGCTGCACACCGTCCGGACAGGTGTGGGCCTCGCCCGGCCAGCAACAAGCGGACTGTCGGCGAGGCCGGCGTCCCCGCCCGGTCTCCGCGCGGTCCCTCCCCGCAGCCCCAGCCGGCGCAGCCCGCGGGAGTCGGGCTGGAAAGCGCCGCGGACTCACCCCCAGCTTCCTGCTGCGGATTTTCACGTAGCCCTGCTTGACTATGTCGTTAAAGTTGGAGGCCATGGCCGGCGCGTCTCGCCTCCCGGAGTCCCGAGCCGCCGTCTGCCGCGGGTCCGCGCAGGTCTCGCCGCCGCGCCGCCCCAGGGCCGCCGGGAGCTCGCGCCGGCGGGGACGCGGGGTCGGTGGCGGGGCCGCCGCGGACGGGAACGGGGCCTGCGCGCCCCGAGCCTCCCCTCCGCCCCCGCCGCGAGTCGAGCTGCGCGGCCCGAGCCGCTGCCCCCGGCGGCTCCCGCGGGCTGGCGCCTCCGTCGGCGGCGCACGGCTGGCCCGAGCGCGCCCGCGGCTCCCCGGCGCGGGGGAGGGGGCGGCGGGGCGGGCCGATCCCGAGCCGGCTCCCTCCCCCCGGCCCGCGGGGCGGCGAGGCTGAGGAGGCGGGCGCGGCGCGCCCCATCCCCGTCCCCGGGCGCCCGCCCGCCGCCCCGGCCCGCCACGCTGCTCCGGGTGCGGGATTCCTGAGCACCGGGCTCCCCATTCCGGGGCTGCCGAGCGCCCTCGGGAGCTGGCGCCGGCAAGGACGGCGGGGAGACTCGCGGTGTGGGCGGCGGGCGGGAGCGAGACAAGTGTTTATTTCAGTGCCCGTGTTTACAGTGCATTTTGATTCCTGGGCGCACGCGGCCGTTCAGGTCTGCGCCCCGTTAGGAAGTGTAAAGCGACGCCGAGTCCTTCCCGGTGCACACAAAGAGACCAATCGTGCGCATGTGTCTAATCCTCCGCTGCTAGCAGAGCGGAGCGAGCAGCGAGGCGGCCGATCGCCAGCGTCCTCTACACGAGCAGCCGCGGGGACCGAAGCGGTGGCTTGGTTTATGCAAGCATTTTAGTGAACTGTGTATGACTGGAGCTGCCTCGTGGCCCCTCATCTACTTGGGAGTAGACTGTAGCTATTACCAAAGGATGCATGGAGATGTTCAACTCCTCCGAACAAAGGGAAGAACTTTCCCCCTCAATACAGGAAAGAACGCACGCTTAAAAGTAGATTCTCTTCTACTGCGAGGGCATTTTAAATTTTCGAATTATATCATTTTATAAGATTGGACGTAAAGGAGTTTCTGCTTAAGATAAACCTATATAGATTTAAAAGTGTAATGGCGCCTCCTTCATTTATAAAACATTTATATTAAATGCATGCTCATAGTGAGTGTTTCTGCTAATTGCGGAAAGCAGGATTTTTCAAGATTTTTATTTAAAGTAGCCCCATTTGAGACATAACCCTATTAGGGAAAAATGAATTTGATTGAAGGGTGATAAGCTGATAGCTTGTCCTTCAGTCCAAGTCTCCAGAGCACCCCAGGATGATTTGGTCGCAGCCTTGGCAAGAATCTTGACTAAGCCCACACAGCCCGGTGGAAATCCGGACTTGACTTAGCAGCATTGCCCCTAGTCAATGGGTTCTGCTGAGAGCGTCCGAAAGGGGGGCTGTCCCCAAGACACCAGAAACTGGAAACACCTGTCACGTGGAGAAGTCCTTTGTGTAATCACTCTGAAATGCCTCTATATCCGACTTTCCCAGAAAATTTACATAAAGTTCCTATCAATTCAGTGTGACCCCGTCCTCAAACTGCCTGAGGGAGACCTACTTTTCTATTCCATTCACATGTATCTTGACTATTGTTCTTAAATATAAAAATTGTTTCGGGGCCGGAGGGTTAGCTCAGTGGTTCCGGCGCCTGCCTCGCAAGCGCAAGGTCTTGAGTTCGATCCCCGGTGACCACAGACAATGCTGGGCGTGGAGACTCACGCCCACCAGCAATCAATACCACATACCACAGTGCCGGGCGTGGTGGCTCACGCCTGTAGTCCCAGCACTCGGGAGGCAGAGACAGGAGGATTGCT
>PVIC010008708.1:0-47583 GCA_004025085.1 Thryonomys swinderianus
GGGCATGTCTCCACGCCCAGCATTATATGTGGTAACCAGGGATTGAACTCAGGACCTTGCGCTTGCGAGGCAGGCGCCTGAACCACTGAGCTAACCCTCTGGCCCTTTAGTTCCTTTTTTATTTACTCATTTATTTGTATTTAGAAAATATACAGTGCTCTTCATTTCTGTTTTTGTTTTACAAGTTACTGCTCACTTCCTATATATGGATATGAAGCTTTATCTTTATTCTCATTGAACAAACATCCATGCAGAGGTGCACACAGCATTCTAGTAACCCCATTCCTTAGTTATATAATAATATTAGGTCATCAATAGTCAGTACACAGGTTGCTATGGTTATTCAAGTTCTATATCTAAGGGAGCCATATAATATTTCCCAATTATTCCCACCTTCAAGTCGCTCTCCCTTTAATTACTACACTTAGATACATTATCACTTTGGTCACGTTTATTAAATACTTTAAAAGTTTACTAATTCATCCCCATGTATCTCCTCCAATTACATAAATTACTTTTTCTGCCTTCTGAATACATGATCCATACCTTCCATTTTTCCTGAAGTTCTCTAACTAATTCTGCCTGGAAATGTGAGCTCCCAGACCTGATGTAGAGCTATGACACTGGCATTTTCCTTTCCAGCCCCCTTGAAACTCCTGTTCATCTTGTGTTCGATTCCCAGGTCTCAAGGCTCAGGCTGTTTCTTTATGTCCTTAGACATCTGAGAAAAAATTCTATGTGAAAGAGAAAGACCAAAACAATCAAATGAATGTACTTAATAGAAAGCAAGATACGACTGTGTTGCAATTTTTAGTATGAAGCCTACAACTGAAAAATCAACACTTAGCAGGTTAGGTGTGAGGAGTGAATTCAGTTTTTGTGAGGTCTGAACTCTCAATATGTGAGAGGTTTATTTTTCTTTTTTTAATGGTATAGTGGAGGACACTATTGTTTATTGCATTTTAGATAGAACTGAGGATCACATTCATTCTTGAGAATTTGTATCTGTACATATCTTGACTTTTATTTCTCCCATTCCCCTGTCCTCCCTTCAACCTCTCCCCTCTATATATATACAAACTTTGTTTTTTCCTTCCTATCTTCAATTTTTTCCTCTCTCTTCTTTCTTTTCCCCTGCCTCTGGAGCTTTACTTTAGGAAAAAAAAAAATTAAAAGCAAAACTGAATGTGTTCTTAGAACAAGAAAAGTAGAATATTTACAAATCACCCTTTGAATGAGCATGTATAAAATTGTATTACTTCTAGAATTAGCTTCTGATGAACAGGTTAATAGAGGTATAGAAACATATCATAATAAAAATATAAAAAGTGAAAACATTTGCTTCTTTTATTAGGAAACAGGAACATCTGCTTTTCAAAATAAGTTTTAAAGAGTGGCATTAAGTATTGAATTTATATATTTACATTAAATGATGTGTACATTCAATTTTGGTGTAGATATAAAGAAAATGCACCTACTGAAAAAAGTTCTGGGAAATACAATTATGCACACAGTAAAAATTATCTAGGGTGACTAATCAAAAGCATCCAAGCCCCAGGAAGGGACAGAAAGTAGACTGAGTAGGGAAAACAGTCAGCCTGAACTGTTCACAGGAAAACTCTGTAGTTGTGGTCTTCTTGTTTGGTCTTAACTTTAACCTTTTTGACTTGGTGATGCTTTCAAATCATGATCCAGGAGTGGCTTGCTGAGGGAAGAATCCTACCCTTGTTTCTGAAATCAGACTGTGTTCCTATAAACATCACTACAATGAATTTCTCCTGCTCTTCTTGTATAAAAAGGATCAAAATCCAAACACAAGAGGCAAATTTTAGAGATGAGATGGTATGGGAAGAACAGAAGTAACTCCAAAACCAGCTAGATACCTGAAACACAAGCTCGTGTTCTCTAAAATCCAAGAATGAATTCTAGGAACAACGGAGGTTAAGAGTGAGAAGGATTAATTGAGAGAATGATAGCTTCTGTCTAAGACAGAAGAGGTACTAGAAAGTGGGGTGCTCACTCATTTTGCTTCTCAATAGTGTTTTACAGGACAAAGCCATCAGGTGAGGCAGGTTCAAGATGGGAAAAAACTATAGTCAGCCATTCACATTAGGACAAGTATATTCATTTAGGTAATACTGATTACCTGGGGTCAATGGGAAAGCAAGTTGGGTGCAAACATGCATGGATTTTCAGTGTTGGTGAATCAGAGATCTTTCCTGCAAAGGGCAGGTTAAGACCTTGGCTCCATCCAGGTAATTGATAGCTATTTAGAATGTTTATCACTGCCATTCATCCCTAGGGGAAGCACATGAGTGTGACAGTGATAGTTTCTCTTCTTTTACAATGCTAGCCTTAGTGCATGTGTCTTGATAGTCTTCCATGTTGGCTCCCTGAAGGCTGGCACTGTCTAACTGCTTAAGATACTTAATTAACTTACCTACCTACAATAACAGTATGGTATTTGCTGAAATGTAAAATCAACCCAGTTATTCCATTCAGGATGGGTTGTTTTTAATCTGTAAATATAAGCCTTAAAACATTTATTGCCAGCCTGATTAAAAGTGAACAATTTTCTGAATTTCTATATACCTTCACTATTACACAGTTATAAACTTATGGAAGTTACTTGTGATCTAAGTATACATTCTACTTGTAATAACTCATAAGGAATTTTGTAATGCCTTTTGTTAATAAAATTTTTAGAGGTAAAAACAAATACTCTATAATCTGCCATCTAAAAAGTGTCCCAAGCAATTTTCACTGAGGTAAAAAGGTTATGTGTATACCTCAAAAAATACAGTCATTCCCATATCCCTAGGCCTGCTATGTACATGGTTTTTAAATTACTATATTAACACCTGAGCATTCTATGTGTAAGATTTTCACTGGTTCTTTTTCCTACTGAATAGGGTTGTTACCAGTCTGGCTAGCTCTGCCCTCTGAATTCCCCTCCAGAGAAGGGTGAGTGGGCAGGTGGTAACATTTTCTCATTTACACTGTTCTGCCCACCTTTCTACTCTCTGATAAAGGGGCCCAGTGAACTTCTTCTGACCCAATATATTTGAATACCTCCTGGGTTCCTTTTCTGTAGTTTCAGTTACTTATGGTAAACCATAGTACAAAAATTTTATCTGGAAAATTTCCAAAAACAAATAATTTATAAGTTTTATATTTTGCCCTATTCTGAGCAGTGAGGTGAGTTCTCATGACAGCATATTACAAAATTAAACAGAAGCTCTTCCTTCTGAGGTATCAGTTTGGCACTAGCCTCATGTGATATACGGCACAACACTTATGTCACTTGTTTCACTTGATTTTGCATAAGCATCATATTATTACAATAAGGTAATTATAATACAATCAGAAACACTGACAGAAAAAGACCATACAGAAATACTTTTTATTATTATAGAATTATTTTATTTTATTATTAGTTATTATAAATCACTGAATGTTACTAATTTAGAAATTGAACATTCTTGGCATGTGCATGCAGGGAAAGGAAAGTATTTACAGGAAGTGGGAAATCTATTGCAAGTCCCGAACATATTCCCCATGGACAAAGGGAAGACTGAACTGAAGACACACTCACACTGTCACCCTGAATTGGTGTGAAATCTCTGGTTAGATTCACGATTGTGGAATTTAACACAACAGGAGCCCATGATCTAGTTATAACCTTGGTCACTTTGTTTCTAAGACTTCTTTGGTTCTATCTCTTCCTGGAAGCCACAAGATTAGTTGCCACAAGCCTAGGTTTTCCTGTGACTTCCTAAATTACTTACATGTAAAAGTATTGTAGACAGCTAAGTTAGATATCTTGTAAGCAGTTAGATAGGGCTGGCCCTTGACAAGTCCATACAAAAGACAATCAAGACAATCATTTACTAAAGGTCAGCATTACAAAAAGTACTACACTCACACTTCCCCTAGAGATGAATAGCGGTGATTAGTGACTGATATTCTAATAGGCATCTATCATCTTAAGTAGTGACTAAAATACCCCTAATCCATTTCCTTTCCAGAAACTCCTCGTTCATTCATGATTTATTTTCTCATTTGACCCCATGTAATCGATTATTAGTTGGGCAACTCTACTCACAATCTTACAGGTTAATTTTGGTTTTGTCCCACCTCAGGCTCACTTTGTGATTTTCTATAGGATGTTATCAGTTGGCTACAATTTTGTTCCACCTTGTACCTGCTGCAATTTGAGTCCCTTCCCTGAAAAAACCTTCCTGGGAAATTGGGTCCCATGCCACCCATTTTCTGGATGTCTCCTGTCCCTCTCAAGCAGGAGCTGTTTTTCCCTCAATAAATATCCCTTACTCTTGGCAAAGGGAACTAGAAAGTACTTGAGAAGCTCTGAATTTGGGATAAACAAGAACTTTTACTTGCTAGCAAAGAATCAGTCCCGAGAGAAAGGAGTCCTTCCTAGCAGACTGACTGAAATTTTCTGTTCTTCAGCTAGTTTTTTAGGTAACAGGGAGGTGTGAAAAAAGGTGTGAGACCACACATTTCACTTGCACATCTGCAAGCAGGGAAGTAGGGTCACTGGACTTTATCAGAGCTTATATGGTTACCATGGTTACAAGTAGGGTACTTTTGAAGTTGGGGAAAGAGATGATTCTAGTGGGAAGATTTATGGAGGAAAGAAGGGAGCAGGAAGGTCACCATAGGCAGGTTAGTACCTGTGGGAGTCAGACAGCAAGCAGGCTCCAAGGCAAAGCTGACTTAATATTAGCACAACAAAGCAGCCAGGGGAATAAAGCCTATAAGGAGAGGCTCCTCATTTCAGTAACAACATTTGACGAGGACAATCCTTCCTTTGAGGACTTCACAATTTCATAACCTGGGGCACTCTTTACCTCCATTGTTCCTGGAATTCATCCATAAATTTTAGAGAACATGAACTCAACTATTAGATAAGTAACGGATTGGCAATTTTAATATTTTCCTTGTTTGATTTTTTGTTTGGATTATTTTATGCTTTTTGTCAAAAGGACATACCATTTTTAAATAAACTTATTTTTAGAGGAGTTCTGAAACCATAACAAAACTGAGCAGAAGGCATGGAGATTTCCTACATGCCTCTGCTTCTATTATCACAACTTTATTAACATCCTCACATCAGGGCCATTATCTGCTATAATTAATGAATGCACATAGACTTATCAGTATCATCATAAGTATCTTATTTATTTTAGTGTTCACTGGTGGTGGCTTATGCTCTCTAGATCTTGGCAAATGAAGATACCATATATGTGCATTTAGAGCATTCATTTTTTTTTCTACATAATCGCTTCTAAGACATGCCATGATGAGCTGGTCTCCAAGATGCCTTGAATGAAGACTTCACTGGCTGCCTAGCAGTGTAATTACCACTGGTCTATACTGTCTTTTCTGTGCTTTACCCATCTGCAAGAACTCACTATTCCTCTACGATGATTTTTATTGAGTTAAATTGACAATTCTTCTACCTTTTTTTTTTTTTTTTTTGTTTTTGTTTTTTTTTGAGACAGGGTCTCGCTTTGTAGTTCAGGCTGGCTCTGAGCTCACTATGTAGCCCAGGCAAGCCTCGAACTCAGCAATCCTCCTGTCTCTGCCTCCCGAGTGCTGGGATTACAGGCGTGAGCCACCACGCCCGGCAATTCTTCTACCTTTTGAAAATTGTGACTTAAATCCATAATGGAAAATGGGTTGAATTTTACCTTCACCTGTCTGACTCCACTCATCCTGTTATTTTCGGTACCAGCTCCTTTTTCATGCTCACATATCAGAGTGACTGCGAGCATTTTTTATGCATAATGACTTTATTTATTGCTGTAAACACATTTGAACTTTTGCAAGAAAACAGAATATGAAAGTATCATTCATTTGAAAATAAAATATGCATTCCATCTTAAGTTTTTTCATGGTGATCATTGAACAAAAGAACTACATGCATTCGTTTTAAGTATGAACACTGGAGGATCAAATTTTATTCTCTTTACTGGTGGTGTGTTTGGACTCTGTGCCACTCTGGGGAATTCTTCCCACTCAATCCACTGCAGCATTATAGAATTTTAGAAGTCCGTTATGAAAGATTATTTTGCTCTGTATGTGTCTGCTGTGTATGAGGAGATTAAAATCCCACTAGCCGATGAAGTTTCCTAGGGACCCTCAGCTAGCAGATAGCAAAGGTCAGGCAAAAAGCTGAGTTCTTTTGTTCTTGCTTTAGCGTGCTTGCCTTATGTATTATCTATGAAGAAGACGCTGAAGTTTGAAGGTGAATGCAGACATGGAAACAGAATGCCAAGATTACTTTCCAAAAAGATCCACAAGAGATTTCTATCTTGTTAAATTCACCAAGGGCAAAGTCTGTGTCACAAAATTCTACTTACAATAATTTAAGTTCATTAACATTTCCCAAATAGGACATTCTATGATGGCACACAAATGATAAATATTAGGAGGCAGACAGCATCTTAATTTCTTAATTGATAATGAAATATTACTCATATATTTCCTTGGCAAAATTGAGTGGTATTTAGCACAGATTTCCTAGCACTTTTGAATGAAACTGTTAATGTTATTTTAGAAAACAATAGGCCTAATGAGTATTGATCACAATAATCACTCTTTGTATTTTTATGAAAGGTCTTATCATTTAAGATACACCTAATATCTTCTACCCAAGGATCATTTATAAGTTATTTAATCTTACAAATGTAGTAAGAATTTCTGGATCATTCGCTGATGTTCTTTTTGTCTAAATGGCCAAAACACAATATATATGCGTGTGTATTTTGAGAATAATGTTAAAGAACATTTAAATAACTGTTTAATAACTGTTAATTTATCAGTCAGCTGTCTTTAGTTTTGACAACTTCTATTAGAAGAATATTGTGATTACTCAGTGTTTCTAGCAAAGGAAGCCCAAATACTAAGTTTTAACTTTAGTAGTGATAAATTTTATAGTCAATATAAACAACTGTAATAGATATTCTCCTTTATTATTTTATACTTAGTCTATTATAAGAAAATCTTAACAATGAACTTACAAGTGGTTATTGTAACCACATTCAGACTTACAGGGGTAAGAAAAGCTACAGTCATCGCTTTCAAATTTTTTTTAATCACGGTAATTACAAATAAGTATTAATCTAAAGGCATTTTCATTCTGGCTAATGAATTCTGCAGAGATTAACACAAAGGATGGGTGATTTGTCTGGTTAATTGATGATTATTTAGTGGACTCTTCCTCTTACAGCCCTAGTAGGAGATGGTATTAAATGCCAAAGGTATTTCCACTGAGCATACTGATGCAGCAGAGGTGCCAAGCTGTCACTGGCAATGGAAACGTACCAATTAGCATGGCAGGGTTCCCAATTTGCACCTCGCCCCCCAAACTAGCAATGAGCATCAACTGACAAAGAACATGTTCTGCTTGGTAGCCAAAACGCACCTAAGATTTTGGATAGAATTCATCATTTCTTGTGAGAGACAGACGCCAAATAAAACAATTATTCTCATGAATCTGAACCAAGGCACTTATTTAATAAATGCCCCAAACATTAATATTGAAAGGACACTTCTCTTATGTTGGCTGTCTCCCAACAGGTACTCTTGACAATTTAATATTTCAGACTATTTAAAGGTCTGTGTCTCTGTTCTTATATATTTTGTCTAAAACTACAATACACTGCCAGGAAAAGAATAGTAATTCCATCATGATAGTCAAAGGATGAAGCTCTACACTTATTTCTCTTCCTAATAAATTCAATTCATCATTCATATTCTTATTTGTCTCATACCTGTTTACGTTATTCATGGCCTCCTCTCCCTTCCAAACCGAGGTTACCTATGGGAAATTCCAACATCAGTATTGCCTGGTCAAGATATTATAAACTGATCCCTACTAGTCAAAAATTCAATGTTACAGGGCATTAATATCAGTTATCCTCAGTTATAATCACTGAGCCACCTTCTCATTGTCTTTACAAAACCTTTCTTTGAGCTGGCTCTTTAAGCATTTTCATAGATCTGATTAACAATATGCCAGGGGCCATGCTATTCCCGGATCTGTCTCTCCCTCTTCTCCTCACTCCCTCCTTACTTCTCTCCCTCCCTCCCTTCTTTTCAAATAGTATTCCAAACATAAATAAATAAATGATTTAGTCTACTTTTACATTTTATAATTTAATTAGATTTGAAACAGATTTAGCAAACAACTCAGTTTGGACACATGTAAAAACTTCCTCACTGGTAGATATCTTAATAAATTTTATGACTTGGGCCAGGGATTTAGCTCAGTGGTTCTGGTAGCTGCCTTGTAAGCCCCTTATAAGGCCCTTAATCTCTGGACCCCCAAAATTAAAAATAAGTAAATAAATATAAAAATAAAAAATAAGAAAAAAATAAATAAATTCTGTGAGTGAACGGTCTCCCAGTGGGTTAAAATGCCTTCCTCTCTTCACCTATTATAATTTCAAATATACAGAGAGACATCATCTCATCGAAGCACACAAATCAAAAGAATACTTAAACTTTTATTTTCACTGGAGGCTACTGTTTGCTTAAACTGCAATTTTTCAACTGAGATTTATTGAGCATTTTCTTTTTGAAAATTGAAGAGGTCATGTAAGTTTGGTATTTCTCTGCAAAAAATATCTCACCAACATTAGCAGTCAACTGTTATGAAATTTGGAAGATCTAAAGGAGCTTTGCAAATGTGTTGATTCATTACAAGTACTCCCATGCTCTCTTGTGTAATCAACTCCTCCTTTCTGATTATGTAGCTCAGCTGAAGTCCCAGTTAATATGGAAAGCAGACAAAAAACAATTGCCACAAAATTACCTCCAACAAAGCAATTTTCACAGGAAGCAAATTGAATTTCGGGATCAAATGACAAAACCCAATATCTCTGCTTTACCAATAGAAGGAAAATAAACCATCTCCATAAAAATTGTACAATTGTGTAAACTTATTTATCTACAAATGCATCCTCCATGTGTTTCACATTATATTAAAATACCAGTACCAATGAGAAAATATCCAGTACTAAGCTTTGCGCAGTGAAAGTATCGTAGCTAATGAGGTTTATCCAAGGTGCGATTATTGCTAATTGAAAATATCCAGTACTTTTTGTGTTTACCTGTTAGTTGTCTTTAAAATATTAAACATATAATGGCATTTAATTGTAAATAAATACTATCAAAGCACACCACAGATATGGAAAGTTTACAAATCCTAAGCTAAAAGGCTGTGATTTTCCCAAAATATATGTACCTAGTAATAATGACCAATATTAATGAGCGGAACATTAGCAACACACTTGTAAGAACTGATGGTCTCTTGCAAAATGTATCCTCTCTGCATAACCACCATCCTGACTTCCATCAATAGATAAACTTACATTTTATGTGTTTTTGAGTAGCTAAAATTTTCACCCCACATTATGTTTAAATTACCCAGATTTATGTGTTTAGGCACACTTTGTTTTAATTGCTTTTGGCCTTATTTCAGGGTATTTTAATATCCCACCTTGAATCTAAATCCATGGTTAAATACCTTGAGGAGCAGGCTCAGACCCCTTACTCATTTCTATCTTCTATCATCCAAACATTTTTGCTTTTCAAACCTTTTTTTTTTTTTTTTCTGTTGTTTGTTTTAGTTTTTTGAGACAGGGTCTTGCTTTGTAGTTCAGACTGGCCCTGAACTCACTATGTAGCCCAGGGAAGCCTCAAATGCACTGCAATCCTCCTGCCTCTGCCTCCAGAGTATTGGGATTATAGACATGAGCCACCATGCCCAGCAGTGAGATATGTGGTATCGAATTTAGGACCTTACACTTGCCAGGCAGACGCCAGAACACTGAGATAAATCTCTGGCCCTGAGTCTTGCTTGTTTTGAAAGCCCCAAATTTCCATTTTACAACCCATAATTTGTAAAGTTATCTTGTTCTTTTTTTTCCCCCTTCCTGGCTTCTCAACCTTATACCATGTACTAAATTAAACCCCAAGGGGTACAGTGGCAAGCAGAATTCAAAGGAACTTTTTTTCTCCTGGGCTTCTTGACACTTTATTCTTCAACAGCTTGAAATCATCTTTAAAAATGGTTTTGGTTCAGTGCAATTTCTGTTTTTGATGAAGGTGTCGGTCTGCTGCTTATTTCATCACAGCCCTGTATCTGTTAATGTTTACAAAACCTAAGTGCGACAAGTTCCAGCATAAATATTTAAAAGTCAGGAGGATTCAAACAAAGAAAGACAATCTAACTGAGGTGACAAAGCCAGGGAAAGGGCATCGAGCCTTTGAATTCAGGTCTGTATGATTTTAAAATGCTATAGGAGGCACGATCAAAACATAAGGGGGTATTTGAGTTTAAAGAATCTATTAGAGTACAAGACACATTGCCATTAATCACCCGCAAAATAGTTCCTCTCTTTCCAACACACTTATCCATCACTCTTGGCACTTCCTGAAACAGCTTGAGGAGGACTGTGTCAGGAATGTCTTTATGAGGTGTGATGAAAAAAATGGTGACTGCTGCTACTAAGTGCCATCCAACAGAAAGATGGGCCCGGAAATATTCTGGAGTGTCCTCCTCTTAATCCTTCACATGATCTCGCAACGTGTAACTTCCGGCTTCTCCTTAAAGTCAAACTAATCATGGTATGTAAACATTCTGAATTGATTCAGGGCACTGAGGCAAACAGGATGACAGAACCAAAGAGACTTGCAAAAGAGGACTTGCAGAACTACTTAGGAAAGTGGCCAGAAAGCTGGGACAAGTGCGTCTGAAGAGAGATGTTGTATTTTGAAAGGGAATAAGAGCAGTGTATTCTACTTGTTAAATGTCTTTAAAAAAAAAACAAATAATACTCCTGGTTTTTTTTGAGACAGGGTCTCGCTTTTGTAGTTTGGGCTGGCTCTGAGCTCACTATGTAGCCCAGGCAAGCCTAGAACTCAGCAATCCTCCTGTCTCTGCCTCCTGAGTGCTGGAATTATAGGCTTGAGCCACCACGCCCAGCACTGTGGTACATGGTATTGATTGCTGGTGGGCGTGAGTCACCATGCCCAGCATTGTATGTGGTTATTATAGGTAGAAAAGCCAGCTAGACATATGTAGGCAGATAGATAGGACTGGCCCTTAAAAGAAAACCAAAAAAACCAACTTGGAGGTTACTGTTGCCAGAGAAAAGCTACCCCACCCACATAAGATAAATAGCTCATTGAAATTCCAAACAAGGAGCCATCAGATATTCTAAAGAAGGCTCCAACCTCCTGGGGTGGAGGGCTGACACCTTAACCCACCTCCCCGGAAAAGAGTTAGAGTCAAAATTCCTGTTTGATTGTTATAACCTATCTACCTTTTTAAAAATCTCATTGGTGGCCCCCACCTCGTGATTTTGGTCCATAAAATCCCCCTAAAGAAAGCAATCCTGGGGTTACCCACTTTTCGGGCCCCCCTTCTGTCTCTTTTAAGGCAGAAGCTTTCTCTCTCAATAAAATTTTCCTACTCAAACCTCCTAAAATTCATTCTTCAATTTTTAGAGAACATGAACTCGCGTTTCAGGTGGGGAGTTAGGCCTTAACTCTCCTGCGTCATGGTTACCAGGGATCCAACTCAGGACCTTGCACTTGTGAGGCAGGCGCGGGAACCACTGAGCTAACCCTCCGGCCTAACTCCTATATTTTATTACACCATATATTTGTCACAATTTAGTGTCTCTAGTTGCCATATATGTGTAATACTTTTTTATTAATTCACTATGAATGCTTTATAATTACAAGGAAGAATAATCATAGTTTTAACAAAACAACTTCCATCCTCAAAGTACTCAAGAATAGGTGACATATTCCCAATCCTGCTGCAGACCCTCCTACATAAGTGATTCTCCAGTTGACACTACTGACTTTGAAGTTAGTAATCCTTTGATGAGAGATGTCTGTCCTGTGCACCGGACGGTGTTGAACATCATACCCTCTAGAAGCCTCAGTGTCTCCCAGGTGTAACACCTGAAAAGCCATTAGGCAATGACAAATGTGTCTTAGGAGATAAAATCATGTTAGGTTTGCTTGATGACCTTCGACCTGCAGTGAAAGGTTGTTGTGCCTATGGTTTCATGTATATCAGTCTCATTGCATTTTCCATCGTTCTTGAGTTGACCCTCAACAGTGTACAGTGAATGTCACTCTGGAAAGCCTGAACCCCATTTGTTTTGTACTATCTTGACTGTGCCAGGTCAAATGTCATTTCAACTATTCAATTAGTAAATGATTAAACCGAAAAATACAACCTTGGGTTTCAAGCTTCCATTAAATCTGGTGAACAATAAAATTTAAATTTAATAAGTTACAGGCAAGAGGATCTACACAATTCCAAATAAGACAAAATGCATTAGAAATGGTAGCAAATATTGGCAATGGTTTTCTCTTTTTCAAAATTAAAAAAAAATCTATAAAACTAAAAATAAACTGCCAAGCTCAGCATAGCTGAGCCTTGTCTTTCATAATTCCCCACACTGTGCTTAGAGAAAAAGAGTTTAATTCCTACTGAACTTCTATCCAAATTTAGTAAGAAGCAATACAATTCTTTCTCTGGTCCTTTGCTATTCCCCTACCTGTCATATCATTCTTTTCCTTCCCAACATTAAAATTTCTCTTTGTATTTTCAAGACGGTTGGAAACTGTCATTTATGCTGCAATTATGAAAAATGTGCTATGAATTCATTTCAACAAAGCAGTAATATGTGGTATGCATGAAAAAATGTGGTATTTACCCATGTTCATAGCAGCTCAGTTTGTGATATCCCAATCTTGGAAACAACCCAGATGCCCATCAATAGGAGACTGGATAAAGATGTGTTTTTTTAAAATAAAATGGAGTATTACTCTGCCATAAAGAATGACAAGTTTCATTTATTTATGTGCAAATGGATACACCTTGAGGACACACTAATCAGTGAAATAAATACATCACAGACATGCAAATACTGTATCTTTTCTCTGGTATGAGAACCTGTAGATGTAAATGAGTTCTAGAATGTATGATAGATTTTGTAAAATAGAAAATATTCAAAGGGAATGTGGTGGGAGAACGTAATGAGGGGAAACAATAAATATGATTTGGCAAGAAAAAGAAATAGCATGTATATAAGGGGTGGGGGGTTGTGGGTGTGTAGGGATATGGGTAAAAATGAGAATTAACTTCTGTCATATACTGGTACAAATTCCTCAATGTTGAGTGTGATTGTGAGCTATATATAAAATGTACCAATAAAGAATCCAATTTAAAAAAATGTGATGTTTAAATTTTTAAAAATATTACAGTAAAGACACATACATGGCCATTAATCTCCCTTAAAATACTCACCTTTGCTTCAAACTCCTTTATCCCACTGCTCTTGCCACTTTCCCCAGTAGTTCTGGAAGTCTCTTTAGTGAGATCTGTCATTGAGCCACCTTTGCTGTCTTGAGGTCCTGGATCCCTTTGAAACATTTACCTGCATGTTCATTCTAACTTTGTGCAAAAGCCGGAAGTCAGAAGGTGCAGGTGATGGGGTAAGGAAGGTGGATGAGAACACACTACATTTTCACTTTTGTTGAATGGCATTTAGTGGTAGCATTCACTAGATTTTTGATTAAAACTCATAAAGGTCCTATTGAAAAAGGACTTCCAGAACTCCTTCAGAAAGTGGCAAGAGGCAATGCTTCTTTTACTGTAATAATTCTTTATTTGAACATTCATCACGTGTTTCAATTATCCCTTAGAGTCGAGACCTTGACTATGTCAGGTCATTGCAGCTTGGATTTTAAGTTAACTGTCAAATAATTTCATGTAGTTATTTCATGATAGAAATTCTTGGCTATTCTACTTTAACTTCTACCTTTTGGCATGGAAGGGTTTTTCTTTTTTTCTTTTTTGTTTTCGTTCCAGGGATTGAACTAAGGACTCTGTGCTTGTGAGGCAGGCATCAGAATCCCTTTGCTAAATCCCCAGCCAAATACTGGCATTAACATGATGCAAAACTATTGCTAGATGCTATCTATCATGTACTTTAATATGATTTTATTTGAAAAGTAAAAGAAAAACTCATTATGTATAAATGTAGCCTCTACTGTACAATGACAAAAATCAAAATTAATTCAAAGAAAGTAATTACCAGCTTTACTACTTTAAAGCTATATATCTGCTTTATGTATCACTCATGAAAATTTGCTTTTTAATCTTTACAGAATATAGAGGTTCATGGGAAAATGTGCATATTTTGGCTATACTGTGCATATTTTCTTTTCCTTTTTAAAAAAAAAAACTAATTTCCCTATTTCTGTCAATATAACAGTTAAGTAAAATTGCGAAACAGCAATAAATCAAAGAAAACAATATGAAAAAATTTGTACAATACACAACATATTATTAGTAAAGATAAAATCCTTCAGGATACTATTTGAGTTTGTATACAGCTAATGTTGTATACATGCAAGCCATCTCATTATATTTGATTTTTCCTCCCTCTGTCTATATAGTTTTCCTGCCTGGACATGTTATGCCTTACTGAAAGGGAATAATTTTAATTTATCTCATTGCTACATGAAAATTATTTCATGATTTTGAAAAATCTCTTATCTTTATTGTGCTGAGTTAGGTTTCTTGCCTATAGCCCTTAACTACATGTCCTTCAGAAACCTACTATTGTACTCACAGTACTGAATTACAATTTACAGTGTTCTTATCTGCCCCTCTAGGGGATGTATTACAGTTCAGTAAAGAGGTACCTTAATCCTGTTATATATGAAGGGTTTAATAAATAATGAAGAAGGAAGGAAAAGATGAATGAAATGTTAAGATCTCAGTATAAGTGTCTGGGCAGCCTGATTTGCTCTCCCCAAAACCACTGTAACACTGGATTAGAGGTCCTTTGAATTACATAAACAAAGGCAGTATATCCCTTTTTTTTTTTTTTTAACTTTAAAAACTGCTGATTTGTAGGACAAAAGCAGAAGATGTATTTTAAGAGTTTGGGAAAAAAAAAAAATCTCATCTGGGCCGGAGGGTTAGCTCAGTGGTTTCGGCGCCTGCCTCGCAAGCGCAAGGACCTGAGTTCGATACCCAGTTACCACATATAATGCTGGGTGTGGTGGCTCACGCCTGTAATCCCAGCACTCGGGAGGCAGAGACAGGAGGATTGCTGAGTTCGCGGCGGCTTGCCTGGGCACCATAGTGAGCTCAGGGCCAGCCTGAACTACAAAGCGAGACCCTGTCTCATAAAAAAAAAAAAAAAATCTCATCAACCTTCCTCCCTCTTTTCCTTTGCCCTCTTTGTATATATATATTTTTATGTTTCACAGTCATCCCCAAAGAGAGAAAATACATGAAATACGTAAGTATCTATAATGCCCCATAACAAACAGGATGCCAGACCTTCTCAGCCTGGAAGAATCTTTGATAACCAAATGAAAATGAAACCTTTGTGACCCATTTCTCCAGTTTTAGAATTTAATTTACCTGAACTGCCTCTTTTACTCATCACTACCCTACTGGTACCAGAACTGGCTTATCAACACCCAACCCACCTGTGTGAAAGAATGTTTGCACTAGGGCATTGAAAAAGTCAATCTGGTTGGTTTTATGAATATTTAGTGTCAAGGGTCTAAAATTGCCACTTCTTTTAGACTCTCACACTTAATGTCACATTTTGCTTGCTTTCTAGTGCTAACACTCTGCAATATAAGCTGAATTCCTAACTGTATGAAATCAGAGGGAGTTTTTGGTCTCTACTATGTGCAGTAATTTTTCAGAGACATACAAGGGAACATGGATATGTTAAATGTATAATATTGAGCAAAATTTTTTCCTAGTATTTAGTAAGATTAAGGTCCCTGGAATCTAATTCACAGCTGATAGCAGCTTCCAGGGGCTCTTTTTTCCTGGTAGGGTAGGACTGCAGATTGCTATGGAAGCAACCTGTAACAAAATAAATGGCACTAGGCAGCCATTTCTAACCAAATTATTGTTTCTTACAGAAAAAATATTTAAGCTTTCATTTTGCTTGGTAGATTGTGGAATGTATTTTCATATCTCTAATTATTTTGGGGTAAGATTCAACAGCAATTCAAACTACACATCTTTGTTCAGATGCAATTCAAAATCCAACGACCTTCTTTTTATCCCTTCAGAAATAGCAGAGAAGAAGAAAGTGAAATAATTTTACCCATCTGCAATGGATTTTGAGAACTGAACACTGATAAAGTTGGCTATAATAACTTATTCTTCTGTGGATACTCCCATAAATGACAATCATTTTTATTATGGCCCTTGAGAAAGCAGAGCTTGTATTTATTAGACATATTTAATTCAGAATCCCACACAATGCTTGGTCACAAGCATGCAGAACACACTGCTACATGGAATGAAAACTACAAGGTAGTACAGGCAGCATAGAGAATTTGGCATAAAATATGGATTATCTGGTAAGGTTCTTTAGGAGGTACTTTTTCTGTGAGAAATAGGAGTCTCACTAGATCGCTTTTCTTAGTTCACCAAAATGTGTGTGATTTCTTATTTTTAGTATCATTTGTATAGTTAATCATTCGGTAAGAGTTATTTAAACTAAGTAAGTCAAGGTGACTCACTTAAGGTAAGAACCTATGCTTTACACGTTTAAACACTTTGTACTAAAATCTCCTAATTATTGAAGACACAAAAAAACTGATATTTTACTAGAATTAAATGGAACTGGAGAGAACTTCCAGACAAGAAAATCAAACTATTACATCTAATTGCATTAATTATTTTTCAGTTTTGTATGGCAGATATACAGAATCTGATCAGTGACCCTAATTGGATGTGATGAGTCCTTCATCACATTCTGTTAAGTATCTATGTGTGAATGTGCTCTCCTATGATACAGACCCTCATCTCTGCACATATGCTGGATGGAAGGAAGATAAATTAGTATGCTTCAAGATACATGAGAATTGAAACTGGTTTTCTTTTTCTATTTTACATGTTATTAACTGAAGTGAACTATCTAACACACTAACTTCATGAAGTGACTTTGTGTAAAAGCAGGCTCTGTCTCGGCCTGCGGGACAGTTGACAGGAGCTTGTACCTGGAAACCAAGGGGAGGAATAGGAGGGCGCAAAAGGATGGAGACAAAACAGGCTTTCTGATCAAGTCTCGTTTATTGCAAGTAGGGCAGGTAACATATATAGGGCAGGGAGTAAAGGTGGAATTTCACAGAAGGGGGAGACTCCGGCTGACCGCAGGCTGACCTCAGGCTTTGCTCTATCCTTATCTCACTTTTACTTTCTAACAATCTTAGCATACCAGCTAGGGGGCTGTTTTATGAGTCTGCTTCCTGTCATCTTGGCTTATCAGCTAGAAGACAGTTTTACAACTCTGCTTGCTGTCTTCCTGGCTCCTGCTGGCTCCCCACAAGGCTCCATGCTCCTTACTATGTTCACTGGTCTAAACTTTGGCATATAAAACCAGGACATGTGTAACCTTCATCCACTTAACTTACTGCAGCGTTATTTATCTCCATTCAAAAATCAGCACTTTTAAAAATCTCTTTGGCTTTTGGACTCTTATGGGAATCTGGTGAAACATATGGGTCTTTGGCCCAGGAGGTACCTACTTATCCAGAGCTCTTATTTATGGTGAGATGTTACCACTCCCACAGGCAGAATTGATTCTCATGACTTACCATGGGCATATATTACACAGAATCACTAGAATTAGAACATAATTTTTAGTGCTCAAAGTCAGTGGCCCTATTTTGCTTATCTTTAAATTCTAGGTTCCAAATGTAGAATTATTTGCTAAAATAAAGAATGATCACTACTGACTTGACCTGATTTTAAAATAGTAAGTTCCAAAAATAATTAACATTGCAGACAAACACAATTAGTGAACACGTAAGGTACACAAAACCTGTCAATAAACATTTATCTTCAATAGTGAATGAAAGGGCATGAATACTGAATAACATCAAATGTCACTTATTAATTTGTAGTGATTTTTCCAAATATGACATTTATCTCTTTGGTCATTTTTCCAAATGTAAAAGGAGAATACAGAATGAAGATTTTAGCCATGCCCTCTCCTGTAGAGTAGCTCAGCTTCGTGAGAATTTAAATTCAAATGAACTTTTTGTGGTTCAGTTTTTTCTGAGTGATTGCAAGTAAGTCCTTGAGTTGATTACAAGTTTAGTCTATTCCTACATAACATGGAGATAATGATGATTATGATAACCATAATGATAATACTACTAATAAAATAATGTCACTTTTATAAATCAGTGAAATATTTTGATGAAAAAAACAGTATATATAAAAAAAACTTCAATTGAATACATTTTCACATGATAGCTATTTTATGATCCAGTGGTTATGATATGGTGGGTAAATTTTTCCCAAGAAAATTTATGAAGCAGATGAAAAAACTACTTGGTTTGACCTGATTATGTCAAGAAAAAAATTTAAATCACTATAAGAGAAAAGGAGATAAGTTATTTCAAACTTTAAGATGCTTAAGTTTTTAAAAATGAATAAGTGAAAAACCCAAACCCCTAATATATGGGGATAGATGTAACTAATATTTGAAAGGATTATTGTATAGCCGATGTTTCAAGGAACTATGCTAATTTAAATATAATTCAGTATAGGATACTGCGTGTATTTTTTGAGAAAAGAATTGAAGACAAAAAGGAGAACTGGAATAACTACTATTTAAATATTTTTAGTAAACCTTACAGTTTATTTCATAATGTATCTTTACTCGTAGACAAAAAGGATAACTTTACAAAATAGTAAAAGTATTAAGGGGATGTTTTCATTATTTTAAATATGACCTACTCGAAAGGAACTGCAGTAATATGGTAAGTTAAAGAGTAATTAACAGATCAGATAATTGTGGAAAAGTGCAAAGGTAAGTTTCTGTGAATTTATTATATGTTAATATCATTTGGACTAATTATTACTGCACATGAATTAGTGCTAACAGGTCATAACAACAATACTGTGACCTATGTATTATTATTCCCTTTTATAGATAAGAACATGGAAACTTAGCTCATTTGAGTAACTTTCCACTATAATACAACTGCAAAGTAGAAGCGCTAAAATTCCACCTTTGATTTGCCTTATACTGAAAAGAGTGCTCATGGTCATCTATCTGTCTACTATATCTCTTCTACTGGAATATAAACAGTTATTTCTTAACCCACTTTCTCTCTTCTCCTATAAGAAATCAGCTGACCCTTATTAACAGACACTAACAATGGAGAAGAAGAGTAAGAAAGACAACGAAGCATTTTCCAGAGTGCCCAGCCATCTAGATGCTCAAAAGGGCTCAAGGTGTCAAAACCCAGGTACTGCCTGCAGCAGTCAGTAGGAAAGGTCAGCTGCTGGTTAACGAGATGGCCAAGAGTCCACATCCATACCCTGGAGGAATGAACACTGAGGGAAATGTTTCAGAGACCTGTAGGGTATGTGTTATATTTGTCATCTTGCCTGAGGAACTCACCAATTATGTGAAAATATCAGCAGGCCTCCTTACTTGATTTTATCACTATCACTCAAAAAGTAAAACATGTCCAGAGATAGCACACAAAAACCATATAAGATAAAAATATGGAATGGTATTTTTTTCCTAAAGAGTCAGAAAATTAAAACATTTGCAGAATGGGCAATTAAACACACACACACACACACACACACACACACACACACACGAGAACAAAAAGAAGTACTGTATTCCCATAGGAATGATACAGGATTCTGAGACTGAAGATATTTTTGATAATGTAAACCACAAAAAATATAAACAGTCACATGCCCATACTCTTCCTACTACACATACAGATATAAAATATTGCCACAGGAACATATTTAAAAGTGCCATCAAACTCTATCTAGAGTTGCCTGGATGTGGCAGGATCATTTAAAATTTGTTACCTTTTACCAAAACTGTATTAAATGTCTTCTACAGAGAAAATATAACCCTTGGAAGATAAGAATATACTTCTTTCTAGAAAAGATTCTACAACTTTGTGCATGTGGCAAACCCTGAGGATTCAGGAAGAACGTTACATACACGAAATATATTACTTCCATAAAGGTGTGTCTAGCTTAATAAAGGAAAATGCTTTTTTGGTAGAATTTTGATTCGCTTTGTTCTGAAATTATTTACCAAGAACTATAATCCCTATCTTTTTTATCACATACTTTATTTAGAACATGTGAGTTTTAGGCATTTTGGTGTTGTCAACATTACCTTGTTTCATATTTGAAGAATCTTCCATTACAACCCTTCTGTCGTGGAATTACCTACATTTACCTCAGCCTATCACCACTAGGATATTAGCATATCACCCAGGTTGGCCAATCAGAAGCGTTCATTCTGGCAGGGGATAGCAGAAGCATATTGAGCTTCCAGGGCGGCATGGTGGAGCAGAGCCAGAGACCAATGTGCAAAAGCAGCGTGCAAGCATTGTGGCTCACTTCACTCTCCCTGCTTTTTGGCATAATTTTGCCTGCAGTTCTCGCTGGTAACTGGCCTCTCCTGCTTTGCACTTGGCAAGGTTTGACTCTGAAACTCTTCTCTCCATTTTGTTACATGATTGTCTAACTTTATTCTCAAATCAACCAAAGTTGTTTCCTGCAGCTTGCAGTTAAAAACTCTTCATTGGTAGTGCAGAGAAATTATTTGAGAGGGGAAAATATATCCTGCACTGTATCTTTTATCATTTTAAACTTTAGGATAGAGACTTAAAGATCTTGGAGCGCAGGTGGTGTTTTATATCATTTTCCAGGCAAACATTATAATTTTGGAAAAGAAAGAAGGAAAATGAATGTAAGCACCACAAACTACACAGATGGTGTTGACAAACTGAATTTGGTTTACTGGACCATAGCTATTGGTATGACTGCAAAAGTTTTTGGCAAAGGGATAGTACACACCTCGCTGGAGTGAGTGGTGATGTTTTGTGTAGCACTGCTGAAAAAAACAGGAGGGCTTTAAAATTTTAGGATGAGGAAACACCATTCCTTTACTGCCACCAGTTATTATGTGAGGCAGTGAACAAATAGAGGAATGAAAATTCATAAAATATATTTTAGTGCTTTCATAGTTTCAATAACTACAATAATTAAAACAAAGCAGCAATCCCTGTTTTCTAGAAATGTCTCATTTAAACTCTACTACTTACTCTTTATTTAGCTTTAATAATATATATTTTTTCATTTTCTAGAACCCTATTTATCTGTGAATTCCTTAGGGACATAAGACGTATTTTTTATTTTTTTATGTTCCTAGTACATAACACAATCTCTGATAAAATTGGCTTTCAAGAACTATACAAGGGTCTTTAAGCTCTAAAGCCCCTGCCACCACATGGTAGCTGTCTGTTCTCTTTTCCATTTTTTCTCCCAAATAAACTGTCTTCTGTAACATAAACAAGAGAAATTTATATGGAATGCATGAATGAATGAACGAATAGAAGCAATGACATTACCAGTAAAGGAGGCTGAAGAATCTCTGAAGAATCTCTCAGTGAATGGACTTTCTATTCCAGGTGATTTGCTTCTCTGTGAAACAGGAGATACAGAAGGTAAATTTCTAAATTCACAGATACTGTGTAGGGAAGAGGAACATCTAAAACACGCAATGACAATCAGAGAATTCAATATTTACTATTTAGTGTAACTCAAGGAAGTATCTCAGAGAGTTTATATAGTGCTTTACTGTGGTTATTAAAAAAAAAAAAGTCCTGAGGTCACTAGGAAAGCTGAGATAGAAGGTAAAAGCAAGAAACAGGATGAAATAAATGAACCAATGATACTTGGGTCTCCAAGTCAGGATGATGGACCAGAGCAACAAGGTCTCCTTAGAAGATCAGGAGGACCAGTCTGCATCCCCTGCACTGCTCAGGATACCAAAAAAACACTATGTTTTCAGCTGGATTGGATTTTTGAAAGTCACTGGGAAAGTGGAGCACATTCAAGAAAGCATTTTCTTCACCAAGAAGGGTCGGAAGAAAACCACAATAGACAATGGAATGACCCGAGGAAATGTACCTTATAAATACAATGAGCAGCGTGTGATGAGCTCAGTATCTGCCATGATGAAATTTATTATAGATTAACATTCCCAAGTGTCTGGTCTCTTCACCAGACTAGGCTTCAGGTAGTGATCAGGGACTGAGGTTCCAAATCCACAGTTCAAAAGGAAAAGAACCAGGAGCAAAAGATAAACCAGAAGGCAGGCAGAGATTTAGCTCAAGTGGTACCGCACCTACCTTGGAAGCACAAGGGCCGGAGTTCGATTCCTGGTAGCACCAAAAAAAAAAAAAAAAAGGTAAACCAAACGGATAAAACGCCTGAAATGTGAGCTGTTGGCTTTGAGATATCCAGCACCACGTTCATTTCCTGTGTGTATGTGTGTGTACATACACGTGTATTATAGAGATAATTTTATTCACAGTATGCAGTAAATTGATACTTGTGTGTAGCAGTGTTTCATGCTCTTATCTAACCTATTTAAATTTATAGGCAGGCCGGGAGGATCCCTGTATCAAAACGATAACAACAACGAAAAAGCAAAAACAAAAATTATAGGCTGATCGACATTTCACACAGTGTGCACTCAGGTAATGAGTCAGCACTTAGGTAATGAGTCAGCTAATGAGGAGGTGCAGGGCCTGACCTTCGATTTGGTTTTACTTCTTTTATCAACACTCCTGCTTTTACGAATGACAAAGCTCACCAATCCCATTCCTACCCAAATCTTCTAGTAACGCTGGGTATTTGTAAAGTTTCCGCGCGGTTACAATTCTTCTCCTTTTATTTATTTGTTTGTTTTTGAGACAGGGTCTCTTGTAGTTCAGGCGGCCCTGAGCTCACTGTACAGCCCAAGGAAGCCTCGAACTCACAGCAATCCTCTTGCCTTTGCCTCCAGAGTGCAGGGATTACAGGCTTTAGCCACCACGCCCGGCAAGGTTACAATTCATTTAGGTTTGATTTTTTTTTTTTTTCTTACCTTGCTGGCGGCAAATCCAGGGCCTCCACACACCCAGGTAGCTGTTTCACCTTTGACCACTGAGCGACATCCAGAGACAAATCCAAACCTTTCACAACAACTTCGTTTGAGAGAGAAACAAAAGCTGAAGTCGCTGATTTCACAGGAGAGGCGGGGGACCAAGTGCGCAGGCGCAGAGAAGCACCGAAGGGTCTTCTGGGAAGGCGGAAGAAGCCTGTTGAAGCCCGCGGCAACGTTCCTCAGGTGAGGTGAGTGTGAGGGTTACTAGAACAGGTGCAGAAAGTTTAAGTGATTGTTGCGTGCATAATTTTAAAGCATTTTTCGTTTCCTGTAAACTTTAAGAGTAAAATACCTATTAATTTTGAGAAATTGTGGAATACAAAGACTACACTAGACATGGATGTGGACGGGGTGGGGGAATACGTGTTTTTCCAGGCCTTGAAAGCTTTTGGAATGGGGGTGCAGTAATGGGAAAAGCAGGGCAAAAAACCCGAGTTCAAGTGAAAGTTCAAATAGAAATTCTGAATATCATTTCCAGCTAAATACCCTTCAGCATTAAATTACTCAACTTAAAAAAGTGAAAGACTTAAGATTTATATACGTCACAGACGTGCTTGGGAATATTTTTGAATGTTGCGTTAGGAATGTTTATATGAACCAATTTTTGTGCACTTGTTTTTTTGTGTGTAGAAAATCAGAAGGATATCTTTAACTTTGAAAAACTGTCCTGTTTGGAAATAACATAGTTTCTGAGACTGCCTGAAACAAATTCTGAGGCCCAGTATTTTCTAATGATGTTTAAGTATTAGACCTCACTTAGTAAACACCTGTGTTTTATCTGCCAAAATAAAATAAGTGTAGCCCTTGAGTGGTATAATAATATTTAAAAATATGGAGCATATAGTATCGAAGAATGTTTTCAGAAATGATTTAGTAATACTAAAGGCATTTTCTTAATGATAGTTACATAACTCAGAAGTATATAATATAGAACTGTGTATGCTTTGATACATTATCATATATCCTTTGCATATGTAACTACCATATTAAGTGGATGTTGTTTCATATTTTTTAAAATCAGAACATATTTTGGCTTTTAAGATAGGTTCTTTAGTCTTACATTAAAATCCTCCAAATGTAGTCCATTGGTTAATTGGTCAGATTGCAGAATGTGTGTGGATGGAAAAGAGATAAAACTTGTGCAAAAAATAGCAAATCCATTGACATTAATCTTTTTAGTTTGTTGTTAACATTTGCAAATACATGCATATATTCTTATTTTTCTTTACATTCAAAAACATTTTATAGTAAATGATTTAAAAAAATATACCTACATGAAAGTGCACAAATCAGTAGTATATAGTTGGTGAATTTTCAAAAGGAACACATTCAAGTGACTGTCATGTAAATAAAGAAACAGTGTAAGTCAGGGATTTAGCTCAAGTGGTATTGCACCTACCTTGGAAGTACAAGGGCCCAAGTTCAATCCCTGATATTGCACGATGCAAAAAAAAAAAAAAAAAAGAAGCAGAGTAATCTTAGTGACCCAATACTGAACACCCTGGACCCACCTGGTCACTTCTTCCCAGCAGTTTTTTTTTTTTTTTTTGAGATAGGGTCTCGTTTTGTAGTTCATGCTGGCTCTAAGCTCACTATGTAGTCCAGGCAAGCCTTGAACTCAGCAATCCTCCTGTCTCTGCCTCCCGAGTGCTGGGATTACAGGCGCGAGCCACCACGCCCGGCACTTCCCAGCAGTTATTTTGACGCATATCACTGTAGATTATTATTCTTGTTTTTGAGGTATATAATAAAAACGTGGAACATTTTTGATTACTTACTTGCAAGTACTATATTGACTATGATACTCATTTGTATCATTGTATCTGACAGTGTTTTGTTCTGTTACCTGTATGATGTTTGACTGCATGAATTTTCATTATGTATTCTATGATTAATGAAAAATTTTATAGTTTTCAGTTTGGACTATTAGTCCATTATGCTATAATTACTCTTACTGTTGCGGGTGTGGTACATACCTATAATCCAGCATTCAGATGGCTGAGGCAGGAGGATCATCATGAGTTTGAGATGAGCCTGGACTATATAGTGAGACTCTGCTTCCAAAAAACAAACAAAAAAATTCTCAAGTCTGACCACTAGTGAATTCATACATTTCTAAAAATAACACAGTATGCTTAGTAATAAAATCACTTAAGTTATTGCATGTGCACAAATTTAGCTTTAGTGAACTTTGCCATTTTTTCAAAATGGCTTAACACTCCCTCTAACAATGTATTTGAATTTAAGTTTGATATCAGTGTGATTGAGAGCTAAGTGCTTTTCATAAGGTGGGGAATGAAAATTTGAAGCAATGATATAATTTACTGTAGGTTAACTTAAACTTTTGAAAACCCATACATGTATTATTTTTTAATGTACCAGAGGGAGGGGATTGATTCTTAGTTCATGTTTAATTTATGTATGTAGTGGTCATTACTACATATTGTTCTTAGGTTGAAAAGTCTTTAGGTTTTTAGCTTCAGTCTTAGATTGAAAGGGGTGATATAATTGCAGTCATTGTGCATGATTGTTGAATGAGAGGAGAATCTGTAATTCAAGATAGAAGAGGGAACATACAAAGAAAGTTGTTGGAATGGACTTAACAGAATTTAATTAATGAAAAAGATTTTCAGTCAAATGTACATCAATTTCATTGATTGTATTTTTTTTCTTATGAAGTAATTCTGTGAAGGTTTTTCTTTTTCCCCAACTGCAGAGGAAATATAAGTATCACTTATTATACAAAGTAGATAATACAGTAGAAATGTGTACAGAGGCAGACAAGAATGAAATGTCTTCTTCCTTTCTCACACTCCATCTCATTTCCAACCTGCAAGGAATATTTAAAGCCTGGTTTATGCCTTCCTTTTTGTATTGATGTATTGCATATTAATGAGAAACTTACAATATTTGTAGCTTTTGTCTCAACATAGGTCCTTTACATTTTAAGAAATTCTGTTTCTGTTTAAAAATAATACTAAATGTGTACCTCAATTACCTTTATATTTCATGTAGGTTGTTGTAATATTATGTTGTATTTCACAAAACAAGCCCATCTGTTGCATTTTATGTAATATATAAAATTTAATGTTAAAAAGGTAATAGCTTTGTAGGTCTTAGAGGCTGTTTTTTAGTTGAAACCTTTATCTTTTTTTTTTTTTTTTTTTTTTTTGCTTTTTGAGACAGGGTCTCGATTTGTAGTTCAGGCTGGCCCTGAGCTCACTGTGGTGCCCAGGCAAGCCTCCGCGAACTCAGCAATCCTCCCGTCTCTGCCTCCCAAGTGCTGGGATTACAGGCGTGAGCCACCACGTCCGGCATTACCTTTATCTTTTATCTGCTTAGTGTCACATGCCTCACCTGAGAGAACCACTGTCTTGAATTTCAAACAACTTATTTTTATTAATTTGGTGATATACTATACATACCTATATCAGCAGATAAGTTAACTCATTTAAATTTTTTAAATAAATATACACATATATGTAATGGTGTACACATAATTTACACAAGTAGTGAATTCCACACACTGTATTTCGTAGAGGTATGTTTTCATTCATTATCTCTTTCTTTATCTTTTTCTCTTTTCTACCCACTTTCACCTTACCTCAGATCTCACTAGTAACTTGTCTTGGAAACCTTAGTTCATCTTTGAAGTCTTTGAGACTTTGCTCCAGTTCATTTAACTGTATAAAAACATCGTTAAAAACTATACATTTTCCAAGTATATAAAATTATGATCAAAATTAATTTAGTGTATATATACACCTTTCAGGAAAAATTACAAATTATTGTACTTGTTCTATATGTTGAATATATTTGTTGAATATTAACCAATAGACTGCTCCATATGGGGGATATACATAGTTGTTCTATTATTCTTCCATTGTTAGTTATCCACTTTACTACTTATTTACATTATGATCATTAGTTTTATAAATGTGCCAGTACATACAGTTTTTGCCTGTAGCTTTTAATCCTTTGAATAAGCTCTTGAAAGTGAGATTACTTAAATAAATGTTTAATTTTAGGAATCTGGGTGCATATTTATGGTTCCAAAAGATATTCATGAGAGTATACTTTTTCATACTCTTGTCAGAAATGGTTCTTATATTTTTCTTTAAAATTTTGCTGCTGTTGGGCCAGAGGGTTAGCTCAGTGGTTCTGGCGCTGGCCTCGCAAGTGCAAGGTCCTGAGTTCGATCCCCGGTAACCATATAAAATGTTGAGCGTGGAGACTCAAGCCCACCAACAATCAATACCACATGCCACAGTGCCGGGCATGGTGGCTCACGCCTGTAATCCCAGCACTCGGGAGGCAGAGACTGGAGGATTGCTGAGTTTGAGGCTTGCCTGGGCTACATAGTGAGCTCAGGGCCAGCCTGAACTACAAAGCGAGACCCTGTCTCAAAAAAAAAAAAAAAAATTTGCTGCTGTGGTCAGTAAAAGTGATATTTCATTACATTAATTTTTAAGTCCCCAATCAATACCAAATTTGACCTTATTAGTTATATTGTATTATTTATTTTTCCTCTAATTGTTTATTTCCCTGGTTATTTCCTTATTATTTCTTTTGGATCTTTTATCTGTTTTTCAGTTTGTAAGAATATTTTCATAATATGCATATTATTTATTTTATAGTATCCCTCAGTATATTTTCTATAAATGTTTATTATAAAGAACAAAAAGTACAAGCTGGGCGTGGTGGCTCACACCTGTAATCTCAGCACTCGGGAGGCAGAGACAGGAGGATTGCTGAGTTTGAGGCTTGCCTGGGCTACATAGTGAGCTCAGAGCCAGCCTGAACTGCAAAGCAAGACTCTGTCTCAAAAAAAAGAACAAAAAGTACAGAATGTGTATGAGACTATTGCTTTATTTGCTTAAGCATTAATTCCAGCTAGCTGTCTCAAACTGTAGGCAATAAAATAATTTTGAAAAGCATACAGAACCCTTCTTGCTTTTCAGTCTCTTCACAGGGAAGATTGTCTTTTGGGACCGAGGTAAAAGATTTAAAGATTAAACTTTATCGGTAGGCACAAAGGACACTGAGTTTTGGCAACTGTGGCATGATTACCAAGGCAGCTTCTTTTTCTCCTTAATGTACCCTTGGACAGTGTAAGACAAAATCATCTCATCTCACACGAGTTCATTGTGCTGATAGAACCATGGTTGTCTTTTTACTTGACCATTTAGATATTCCAGCTTTTACAGAGTCAAAAGTCAATACTGATTAATTCCTATGAGTAGAATTAAAATGAATTTCCTAAAATAAATGTGGATGTCTGCCACTGGATATTACTTCATTTGGCTTTTACCATGACACTGTTTGGGGGGTATTTTAGGAACTGCATAACCTCCAGTGAAAGGTAATATAATTTATGTCAAATACTAGGTGAGCAGTATTTAATTACATGCCATTAGGAGCCATCAGAGCAAGATTATGATTACACGTTACACATGCTGTGTTCCTGGTAATGTCAATTCAGTCTTCTGCTAGTAAATACAGTGCATCCTGTCTTTCTTGGACTGCTAGGTCATTTCATGATGGGCCAACAATGACTAGATTAGTCTGGAACAGAACTGAAAGGAAAATGATGAAGTTTCTGTATTAAATAAAAATACTAAACCCTATTATATGTTATGTAAAGATAGTCACTAAAGCAAAAAGGCAGAGCAGGAAAATAAGCATGATTTATTATGGCAAGCATTATTTAACAATATGGTTAGAAGCTGAGCCTCAACTCTCTGTGAACCAAGTACTTGATGTATGCTAAATATATAGCATTTAATTTTTCCAAAATAATTTTAGTATGGTCAGTACTCCTTATTTAACCAGAACTTTATTTTATACAAACATGACAGCCAAGAGAGGTAAAGTTAGAAATAAACTGAGCACTTAACAAAGGAGGGCACTTTTCATGATGTATATCTCACTTAAGCCACACAATAAGCCCTAGAAGGAATTATTTCTGCTATTTTAAAGAAGGAACATTGCAGCAGTGCATGATTATATAACTCACTGCAAGGTCCATAGCTAGTAAATAGTAGAGCCATAATCCTGTGCCTGGGCTTCCTAACTCAGGAGGGTATTCTCTTTTAAATAATGACCCCTCTGTATCTGCACACACAAATCAAGACAGTAAGTTGCTAGTTAGGCTTTGTTTAGAAAACCATTAGAAATGAAAGAATATTAAGAGTTGTATGAATTTGGAGCAGGAAGAAAAATATTAAGGAATGCTCAAGGCAAAATACATGAACAAGATATTGATGAAAAGAATTAGGATTGGAAAAACAAGGAAAGCAAAGAGAATCTGATCCCAGTGTTACAGTAAAGTTAAACAGGTGATGCTGTTGCCCCATCTCTGTTATGACATGTAAAAACTTCTATATGTCTCCATTTTAAAAACGAGCAAAAGGCTTTAAGTCCTCTCTAGTTTGTGAGCATTGATAGGTTTTTGTTTGTTTGTTTGTTTTACATACTTGACAGTTTTAAAGAATACCAGATACTTTTGTAAAATGTTTCCTGGCTGGGGTTTGTTTTCTTCGTGTGATTAGTCTGTCTCTATAGTTTTTGAAATACCACCACAGAGTTAAAATATCCCATAACATCATATGAAAAGGTAGAGGATCACACTATGATTTATTATTGGTAATGTGAACCTTGGCCCTTGGTAGAAGCAGTGCTTGCTACGTTTCTTTGCTGGTTTTTGTTGTTGTTGTTTTCTGATTTTTCTCTTTTATTTAAAGAGAAATGTTATTTAAAGTAACTAAATACAGCCCAATTTCCTCCAAGGGGAAATAAAGCCATATTACCTCGAGTGGAATGTGTCTACTTACATTATTTACAATAGTTTTGTAAGGAAGAATTCTGCCTGTAATTTTTCTTCATTATATTTGTATGGATGCCTTGAGTTATAATGTAGCATTATTTATGCCTAGTTTATTTTTCAAAGCACATTAAGTGAATTAACTGTGCTGTTATCAATGATTTCTTTTTTTAAAGATATATTTATGAAAGTTTTGTTACTATTGTTTCCATAGTCCTGGGACTTGCTCATGCTGGGTAAACACTCTACCATCGAGGTACACTCTCCTCCACTGTCCACCTTTTAATAATGAACGGATACTTATTTTTAAGCCCATGAAATGCCACACTGATCAGAGTATTCTTTTATTCTTACTGCTCAGTATGTAATCTGTTTTGCAAGATTGTATGACGTCAAGCTGCCAGAATAGTGCCGATGCACAGTTGGGATTAGTCTCCTGCAGTACGCAGGCTGATTTAAAGGCTACCAGTGGCATCATCCAGGCTGGCTTCTGGGCTTAAACCACATGGATGTGTATATTGGTTCTTACTAATTGATTTTCTTACCATGATGCTGCCCTAATCTATGACCCCTAAAGTGGCAAGGGTGAAAGTAGATGTCTTTGTGTCCTGTGTATGCCAATGCTGACCCCAGACATTTAGTGTTAGCTGTGTACTCATTGCGTAGAGGCCTCCAGGAATTGGCTTCTCTCGTCACCTTCAAGGGATTTCCAAACAAAAAGGATACTTTGGGCTATTACTGTAGCATTTCATGATTTTACCTGAAAAAGTAATATTCAAAGTACAGCTGCAACAGAATTTGGTCAAAATTCTGATTCTCTGGTCAGACTTCTCTGATGTCTGATCAATGTGGCAACATTTTTCTCATCTGATTTGGCCCTCTGACACAATGAATGGCAAGGGGGAGAAATTGATTTCATGCACGAATAGGACCACTTTTCTCATTTGACCCTCAAGTTTTTGCTCTCCCTTGTGACGAGGTATTGTTAACAGTGGATAGTCCCTTAGAGATGCAGTGATTATTACCTACAGACTTCAAGAAAAGATGTGATTTTTACATTTATGTTATAAAATTTCAACGTTAAGTTTAATGTAACTGGAAAAAGGATTACTGTTTATATTTCCCTGCATAATCTGGGAGAATTTGCACTTGTGTTCCTCATTATCAAAGTATAGGAATACCCTTCAGGGACTACTGGAAACAAGTGCCCACTGGTAACAGGATATATGATGTGGCATCAGTAGTATGTAACCAAAGTTAAATTAATGGTATTAGGTGCTGCCGAGGCCAGGGGATGTCTATTTCAGATGGACTCCAAAGGACTATATTATATGTGAGGGTAAATCTGACATTAGCCATGAATTGTTCAGTTGAGAATAAGTAAAAGAAATAATCAGTTCTTTAACTAGAACCAAAAAAAAAAAAAAAAAGATACTGTTTCAACAATGTATGGATTCCTTACTTGTACTACTGATAACCAAAACTAAATGCTTCTCAACTCATTTTGCTAACCTCATCAATAAAGTATTATGCCCTCCATGTGCTATGCATATTATAATATTTTATATTATGTTGTTTAACCAAACTAGATACATAGTCAAGGGTCCGCATAAAAGTTCTCCTGGGACCTGAACACTCTAGGGTCATTCTTTCTTGCCTCTCTTCTCCATTCTTACTCACTAATTCAAAAACAGCACATTTTTACTCTGTATGTATAGGACATTATGCCTTTATCCTGGCTTAAAGGTTGATACTCATCTCAGAAATAATGACCAGAAACAAGAAAAAGAAAAGAAAGTCTGTCTGCTGTGTTCGCAGCACTTGTTCCCCTGATTGGGAAGATTCTCTTCATTTTCCATTAAAAAATGCCTCAGCGTTTGTTGAGTTTTGATTCCTAATATTGCACTGAGGGTGAAGTAAGCTACCATCCTTGTCAGAGGAACCTCTACTGCGTTATGATCCTGGAGAGTTCTATAAATGTGATCTCATGGAGTTTTAACCAGCTGTTGTCTTTTGACCACACTCTGTTGCAGCTGTACTTTGAATATTGCTTTTTTAGGTAAAATCATGAAATGCTACATATAAGCAGCTCATTGTATAGCTAAGGAATGGAGATGGATATGTAGAAATTTATATTTTGTGACTTTTTAGACTAACATTATTAGTATCAAAAAATGTAAAATGTATTGACAAATTGGCAAAATTGACAAAATTTAGTTTTGTTAGTATTGACAAGCATGTGGGAAAATGGCCTCAGTTCACTTTAGAGAGGTAAATATAATTTTAAGTTCTTTTCAGAGGTAATTTGGGGATAGCTATCAGAATTTTTAAAGTGTTCATTCATTTTAATACAGCAGTATTTCTAGGTACATGTACTCAGTTTTTTTGTTTTTTTTTTACAGAAAAGATATATTGCAACATAACTAAAATTAATTGGATCAAAGGCTAAATAATCTAAGTACCAGAGTAAGATGCTATTATAAGTAATACACTCATACTGTGAACTTTTTTATAAATGTTAAAAATAATGTAAACATAGTTAAAATGGAATATAATACATCATTAATTAAAAGTAGTAAACTACTAATATGAAGTTACATCATTAAATGTACATAGAGTCTATGTTTGTATATATACAAAAAGATAATTTATCAAAATATCCTCTTAAATTGTTTTTATGAGTGATTATTTTGGTTGCAGGCTTTAAAATTTCCGTTTCCCAATTTTTCTTCAATGACGATATATTATAATTAAGGCAAATTGCATGTCATAATTTTAAGCCTATTACTTTCTCACAATTGTAGTTATATGCATTATTTTCCAGCTGTGTTGTTTCATACACTCCACTAATACATCAGTTTTATGGAGATGATATATTTATATTTAGGAAGATCCTGAAATCAAAGCAGTGATAATAAACTCCTTTCACAAAACACACACTTCAAATGGTGGGATCCATAAATTACAGTTCATTGCACTTCAACATAGGTAAATGACTCAGGTCAAAGTGTAGAAGATTTTGTAAAACACCTAGATAAAAACAAAACACACCTGCCATCTCAGAAAATTCTTTCTAAACTTTATAGTTACTCTACCTAGCAGTATAATTTGTGGTTCTAATACCCAGTCATAAAAATAATAAAACTGTTTACCATTTATTCAGTTTTTGCTGTGTGCTTGACTCTCTGCTAGGTCTCCTAAACATATATCTATTTAATGACACTAATTCTAATACATACACGAGACAGTTGAGAATTATCAGTATTAATTGACTAGTCCAAGGTCTCAAATATTGTTAGTATCAAATTGAACACAAACCTGTTTGATCTGACTTCATATTTCAGAAGTTTTTACATAATAGAGTTTTATCTGAACAATGGAATTTAGTAAGAATTATATTCTCTAGAAATGGCTTGACTTTTGACTCCAGCAAGATTCCAGATGAAGAGGTCTGTGCCTATTTGAACCGCCCCCCCAAGAAATCCACGGACAAAAATAAATTTGGAAGACCTTAAAATCTAAAAAGCATTCACCATCACATAGAAACCTGATGTATTGTTAGAAGATTCTGGAAGCCTTTGTGAATGTGAACCTACACTGACAATGTTCTAAAGCTCCTGCCGCTGTCCCCTTTGCCAAGTAGAGATCTCACTGTGTTATTTTACCAGGGCTGGAAGCACCACTATAGTTTTTCTTGCCCTCAGCTGGAGCCTGTACAAGGTGAGACTGTATTACATATAGTACTTTGTCAGAAGCGATATATCTAACCATGCATGATTGTTTTTCTCCTATCAAAGCTTGTCCATAAAGTCAGAAAAACAAGTAGTAACTCCTCTTTCAGTAGCCCAAATACCAGTAGCTACAGAGGAATGAAAAAAAGAAAGGAAGGAGATGAAATACAATGATTCTCCAGTAACCAACCCCAAAGAAATGGAGATCAATGAAATGACTAAGAAAGATTTCTGTGTATTTATTTATTTATTTATTTATTTTTTTCATTACCAGGGATCAAACTTGGGCCCTTGTGCATCCAAGGTTGGTGCAGTACCACTTGAGCTAAATCACCAGCCCCTGTGTATTTATTTTTAAAAAGAATTAAGCACACTCTAAGAGATCATATTAAAAAACAAATTCAAAAGAGATAAAAATTTTAAAAAAGAACCAAGAGGAAATTTTGGAGCTAATACAGTGAAAAACATGAATAATGAAATAGAGGCCTTCAACAGCAGTCTTGATCAAGCAGAAGAAAAAATCAGTAAACTCAAAGACAAGTCACTTTAAATTATCCACACAAAGGGAAAAAAGTATAAAAAAGATCTTATGATCCAACATATATTCATACAATATGAAATAAGTATATCTGGGTATCCAAACTGTATGAAACCAGGGTGTCCAAGAGATACTCCACCTCATGATCACTGCTGCATTTTTTTTTCACAATTGACAAGGTATAGAAACGGTTTAAATGTGAACCAAAAGATGAACTGAGGGAGAGAATGTGATCTATCTATGTTTGATATCATCTGAACTTAAAGTAAAAGGACATCCTGCCACTTGTATAAAATGAGAACATCTTCCTGGTGAAGTAAGTCACATATAGGAAGACAAATAGTGACCTCACTCCTAGAATACCTATCCCTTTCAGAGTTTACATGTACTTTATTTCTGTTTAATAAATCAGCTATACTTATGAAAAAATGAAAAAGGAAAAAAGATACATACTGCATGATTTATATGTGGAATCTAACATAGTCAAATTCATAAACTTGTTGGTAGAATGGTACTTTCCAGAAACTGAAGAAATAAGACAGTACATAGTATTATTGATGCAGTGAAAAAGTGCTAGACATCTAATACACGGTAATTCAACACTATTTTACCAGATATTTGAAATTTGTTAAGAACTTACATCTTAAGTCTTCTCAAACCAAAAGGCCTGGTAATTAACTGATTTTGGTGGTTAATTCACAGTGTTTATATGTTTTAAAACATGAAGTTACAGAGCTGAAATACATATGTTTATTTGTTAATAAAGGCCTCTAGATGAAGGAAGACATCAAATAATGAATCGACATAAAATACTGTGGGGAGAGAAAGACTAAAAAGCTAATTGAAATGTCAAATACTCTGCAGCTGACAGAGCCAAACAATGCAAAACCCTAAGTACCTTGGAATAGATAACCCAAAAGTGCTCTGCACACTCAGGAGCTAACTTTGAAGAAGTTTGAGGATTAAAGTTAGTATAGTATATTAACATTTCTCAAGAAGAGCTGAATCCTTAAAAAAGATGGTATGCCCTTCAGGATCTCAGGATAGTGTTTTAGGTCTTAGAAACTTTTATTTAAAAAGAGAAAATAACAGACCTACCAAAAGGGAGAAAAAAGCCAAGGGAACCCTTCATGCTGTGTATTCACCCAATTATAAAACTTACAAATGTATTCAAAAATCTTACAGAAAAGATTAAATTAACAGAGATATTATGAATCTGAAACTAAATTAAAATTCATTCGAACAACTGTGTATGTACAAGTCCTCAGTTCATTACTCCTCTGACACTTTCATTACTCTACAGAGCTGGCTGGAAATTTGCATTTCCCCAGGCTCTTCTTCTCTAAGTGACTGACCAGGAGTAAGGCTGTTCCTAGACTTACAACATTAATGGACCACACACCAATTAGAAGCACAAGGAAGTAGCCTTTGAATTGCATATAAATTAAGCATATGATCAGCAGGCTTTTCACGTTAGCTAAATCCTTTCTATGGGAAAATGCACTCTGGGGACCTTCTCTCTGTCCTTGCAGCAGCAGAAAAACCCAGGTGATTCACCCTCCATTCCACCTCAGAGATAAATTAAAGTTGCTATTTCTATCAGGTGGGAAAAGGAAAGGTGATTTTCCCACATCAGGGAACCACCATTAAGGACTCAGAGTTCTCTTCTGTGTCTGTATTACTTATATTTATTTCCTGTGGGTTTAGTGAAGCAAGAACTAGAAATGAATGGCATTCTCCAGTGCTCAGAAGGGATTCGCCTCAAGGCAGATTCCTGCTTCAACTCTACACAGTACCTGTGTCTCCAGATGCTGCTTTTGTGACTCTTCTCCAAGAAATCTTCAGCAGTGGCCCCAAAACAATGAAATAGGAAGTCGTACAGGTTGGGAGAGAGAAGAAAGTTGATACATACCAGACACCAAGGGTACAGAACAGCTCAAGAAGAACATTTGAGACAGAAGATGCAGTCTTTTTTTGCACATCTTATAGCCCTTGGAGATGTGAAAAGGACTCAATCCATAGTCAGAGCTAGCCAGCTAACAAACTGTTCCAAGAGTAAAACACAAAACAAAAACCTCATCTATATTTCAGCTTTGTCAGACCCATAGAAGAAGCATTCCACAGCTTTGACCCCTTTTCCCATCATGGGAGCAGGCATGCAAATTAGCAGTGGCCTACAGGCCCTTAGCTGAATCACACTCATACCAAGTGCAATGTTAAGGTGAACTGCAGGAAAAGTCACTTTAAATGTGACTGTTTTTTCTTAAGCCTTGCTGTGGAGAGCTTGGTGTAGAAATCTTGCATGTAATTTCTACTCTAGGCAAACTTCAGATTCTGAAGCACTGCACTCAAACTCTGTCCTTGCTATTCTGCTCCCACAGTTATACTTCTGTAACATATATTGTTAGTAAACTCTCTGTTCTTTGTATCACTGGGCTTTCTTCATTTACAAGATGTTGGAGAAATGTTTTAAAGTATTTTGGATTAGAGAAGGTGCCTAGTAGACCTAATACATTCTGTTAATCATTTATCTTACTCTTCTCTATTGCTAGAATAATGGATTTCAGTCCTGACTGCAGAGGAGGACTCCTAGTTATTTTTTTTTATGAAGTTACACTTTGGATATTACATAAACAGTAAGATATCTATAGATGATGCCTTAACATTATAAAAATTCTCTAGGCATTGCTGATCCTCATCTGTAATAAGAGCAGCATAATGCAGTTTAATACTTTATCTTCCAGGAAAAGCAGCAACAGCAACAATAGCAACCAAAAACACAGCTGACTGATGACTCATTTCAAATCAGGATTCTCTGTTACCTGATCTACTATCCCAGACAGAATGTTGAATGTTGCAGAGTTTCATATGACAAGCTAAGCAGTATATATGCAAGCAATTCAGTGCCATAACGCTAATCCCTGAATCATTATGTAAGATTAGAAATCATACTTTCATCTCTTTGCAGATCCCCACCCCAAAAAACCAATCTGAAGGATGAAGCTTCAAAACAGAAACAATCAAAATGCAGCGAGACCCTGTCTCAAAAAAAAAAAAATGCTGCAGCAGGAAATCTGATAGTAAACATCTGGCACAAAAGAGGAAAATATAGGATGGCATCCATTAAATTCCCAAAGCTGTGAGAAACACTGACTAGAGAACTAGAAATATACCATCAGTTGTAATGTAGTATGTTTTCTAAACTGAAAGAAACTATTGGATGATGCTTGAAGGTAGAGTTCCTGATGGCTTGTTCTAAGAATTTATTTTCCCATAAATGTAACAAAGAGCTTATAAGCAGAAATTTGCCTTATGAAACTCTTCTTGTCTCTCAATATCTGACATATTAATGACGAATAGCATTGCTATCTGTTGGTTGTATAGCTAAGACACAATGCAGTTCATTTTCTACAGATAAAGGAATATTTGATTTTAATTTTAAAACATAACCTTATATGGGTTCAGTTACTTTCCCAAGGCCTCATACTGATGAAATTGGGAGGATAGACAGAGAAACTAAGAGTTGGTGCCCAAATAGTATCTTTCAAAGGTGTTCCCAGTGACCTACAACTTATTGCCTGAGGTCCCCACCATCTCTTAATAACCCATTAAACTGGGAATCCTCAATGGAGTAATCTATTCCTGAAGTCAGTGACATGTCAAGGGCCCCACCTCTGAACACTGCTGCACTGGGGACTAAGCCATCCATACACGAACTGTTGGAGAACATTTATTATCCAACCCATCACAAGAAGAAAAAGAGAATTGTTTCAAGATGATGTGATTATTCATATATCAAATCCAGAAGAATAAACTAGTCCTGGAATGAATAAGCAATTATAGATGAACACAGGGCTTGGAATGATCTGGCCCCTCCAATGTACAATATCTCACCTCCTCTAATCTAATCAAGGATTGTTACCCAAAATATATGGAGTATTAAAATTGAATAATTGATAAAAATGAACAAGAGATCTGAACACTTCACTGAAGAAGATATATAGGATTCAAGTAAGCACATAAAAAGATCCTTAAAGCTGTATGACTTTAGAGAACTGAAAGTTAGAATAATGAGATGTTATCATGTACCTTTTAGAGTGGCCTATATCTAAAACACTGGCAAAACCAAATGCTGACAAAGATGTCTCACAGGAATGCTTCATTCCTTCCTGGTGAGGATGCAAAGCAGCACAGCCCCTTTTGAAGTCAGTTTGATAGTTTCCCACACAAATCAACAAACTTGAATATTCTCACTCTCTGGTGTTTACTGAGGGAGTGGCAGACCTATGTCTGTAAGTGACCCTGCACATGGATGGCTGTAGCAGATTTATAATTGCAAAAATTTCAAACAACCAAGATTTGCCTTAGCAGGTGAGTACATACAAAAGTAGTGGTCAAGTAAATCCAGTGAAAGATACAGGAAGTGAATAATGCAGCTAGGAAAAGATGTTGAGTTGGGCTCTCCATAGTTGCTGGAAAGATGTTGAGGTACATGTCAAATGCATGTTGCCACATTAAAAAAAAAAACAAAAACAAAAAAAAAAAAAACCATGGTGCCGGGTGTGGTGGCTCACGCCTGTAATCCCAGTACTCGGGAGGCAGAGACAGGAGGATTGCTGAGTTGGAGGCTTGCCTGGGCTACAAGACTCTGTCTCAAAAAAAAAAAAAAACATGGAAAAGCTATAAGCAATAAGATTACAACGATGTAACATTCTGGAAAAGGCAAAGCTATGAAATGAAAGGGAAGATCATTGGTTCCCAGACAAGAATGGACAAATAGCCAGAACAAAGACTTAGGGAAATGGAAGTATTCTTTATGAATAGAAGATGAATTGGTGGAGGATACATAGCATCAAACATAAAAATGTACTTCAAGAGTAAATCCCAGGGTAAACTATGTACATTAGTGGGTGAGGATGTGGCAGTGTAGTCTCATTGAAGAGCAAATGTTTCACTGTGATATGCAATGTTGATAATAGGGACAGCTATGTGTACATCATGAACAGAATATAATGGGAGTCTCTGAAGTTTCTTAATTTGTTTGCAAACATAAAACTACTTAAAGTGCATGAAGGAACTTGAAGGAGGCTGGATGGATACCAAAAAATTGAATGCAAGCTAAAAAAATAAAGGAAAATTGTAAAAGATGAAAACACAAGCATTAAGAAATGGCTTTCACTTTTCCTTAGGTGCAGAGCCATTTAAATAGACCTAGGGGATGGCAACGTTTCCTGCTACAAGAATGGCTTTAAATGTTGGTTTGTTAACTTTGAAATATGCTCCTAAAGTCCTGAGCCCAAGCTATAAAATCTAGAGGGCTGGGTAAGACCTTCCTGTGAGACTTGTTTATAGTTTTTTGTGGGAACTTCTATCACTCTGCTAAGGTACCATCAGCCATAAATTTTCCATTTGGAAATTCCTCTTGATTTCTGAACATTAAACTGCTGCAAGCTATAAGTAATATGAAATTTTTGCTTCAATTTCAAGAGCAAGGAATATGCCAGACCACTTAGACTATAGCCATGTGTTAGCAACCTGCAGTTTCTGCCTTTGACAGCTGACAGCTTGGTGAGGAAAATTGTATTTTGAAAGCAGTGGGAATTCAATCATCAGCTATACTCTCATGGGCTCTCTTTCAAGGAATTGGACCTGATTAAAGAAAAATGTTACTTTTGGAAGTATGTATTATTATTGAGCAAAAGGACAAAAAGATAAAAAGAACCGCAGAAACAGGACCAGCCCCCCCCCCCCCAAAGTAGCTTAACAGTCAGCTGTGCTCTGGTTCAGCTGTTGTAAGTTTCCTGATTTGTTCACATTTATCTTCTCATTGTGGATTTTTGTGTGTCCATATAAGTTTTTCACACCATAGGCATGTACTTATTAAGTAGTTTTTATTTGGGGAGTTACCAAACCAATTACCAATTCAGATGCCAATGAATCATAGATTATTTTATAATAAGAGGTACAAAGTTTAGGTCAAATGATCATTACCCTCCAGATTCAGGGCAAATTTTAAAGTTTTTTTTATATAAGAAGTAAGAGCATAGCTTTAAGGACGTGGCATGGTCCGAGATTTATAATTTAGATGCTTGTAAGGAAAAAATAACACCAACAACTGGAGGGCTTTGATACTTCTTCTCACTTATATCTCCAGGAAATGCAGGAGAATGTAAGAGGCAGAATGTGTTAAAGCTAGAAGGCTACTTGGTCTCAGATCTTCAGGCACGCAAAGCCTGGCTTTGGTTTTAACACTGCAAGTAATTCAGACTCAGTGATAAATAGTAATCATACTCATAATTTAAGGATGTGCAAATCTTCTAACCTGTAAAACAAAGCTAAATTTCAAAAGCAACTGATCCCAGCTGGCATGATGATCCTCTCCAGGGAGCTGACAGGAAGCAGACCTGGTTTCCTCATCTCTGCAGCTCAGGATAAATCTTACCATGCCTCCCCCTAAAGAATTATGTTTCTAATTATCAAGTCTCACTGGATATTTTTATGACTTTCAATTCTGGGGACTTAATGAGTAGTAGTTCAAGGTGACCACTAAAGTAAAGCATGTTAGAGAATGTGGATTTTTAATTTACTCTTAACTTATCTTAAGTCATTGTCATTGTATTATCATGTGATGAATTACTCAATACCTAATGCCAATGCATTACTCATAAGAGGCCATTCCTTTTTTTTTTCCAGACAGGGTCTCGCTTTGTAGTTCAGGCTGGCTCTGAGCTCACTATGTAGCCTAGGTAAACTTCGAACTCAGCAATCCTCCTGTCTCTGCCTCCCGAGTGCTGGGATTACAGGCGTGAGCTACCATGCCTGGCACTGTGGTATGTGGTATTAATTGCTGGTGGGCGTGAGTCTCCATGCCCAGCATTGTATGTGGTTACTGGGGGTTGAACTCAGGACCTTGCGCTTGCAAGGCAGGCGCCGGAACCACTGAGCTAACCCTCCGCCAAAAGAGGCCATTCTAATTTAAAAAAAAAATTAAAATGCACGGAAAATAATAGAATAAGATGTTATCACCCATAGACTTCCTTTTCATAGTTAACTAAAGGAGATATTTCCCCATAAAGAAAAATCAAATGTGTAGGAGTCTCATGGTAGGAAAATTGTAATAAAAAACACTGAAATACATAGAACTGGGTGTGTAGTGGTGTGGTAGATACCTTATAATAGAGTAACAACTTGGGACTTCAGGTTTTAGTAATAAAAAGTCATAGTATAAAGTGTTAACTTTAAGTAGGAGGTTTATGTGTACTTCAAGGAATAGAATAGTATTAAGTAATTTTAGATTTCTCAAAAATTTGTACAGTAAGTTGTGCATGTTAAAATTTTAGGTGGATCAATGAAAGTATTAAATATACTGTAAATTTTAGAAAACAAAAGGATAAAAAATTTCAAACAAATGGGGAATACAGAAATTTTTACCCACGTCAATCAAAAAATTAGAAAAAAAATTCAATGCGACCAACAAAAGTAGTTTTAATAAAGTAAGGGATATAGTATAATAATTTAGATTAGATTTTAGAACATCAGCTATGTGCCATTTCCAAGAGTTCTTGAAAAATACAGTGTCTTTAAAAATAAAGGATATTATAGGCATATTATTAAATGTCAACAAAAGGAGGCTGGTACAATATAAAGAGCAGATGAAATAAAACTTTAAGAAAAATAATCAAATATGGAGATAGTACTATAAGGAATAATTCTCAAGTACAGATTAGAATGGCTGTTGCAAAATCCCCTTGTCTAAAAGAATTGTTTGGTAGCCTGATTTCAGTTTTTTCAAGACTACATTACCAAGGAATCACTGCTGGTAATGTCCGTCTGCTGATGCATTTCATGCTCCACACACTTCAGAACACAGCATCTACTTTCCTTCCCTTGGAAAGTCAGGTTCTTTCACATGTACATTTTCATTATAAACATTTAAACAGCTCAGCATAATAGGTTAACCAGGCCATGGTACTAACATATTAAATGTCTGAAATAGAATCTTCCCTTGCAGGGTTGTTTCAGTCAGAGAAGCTCTTTACAAAAGAACAGCAGAAATAATTTGCTGGAAAAGGAAAAGAGAAAAGAGAGTCTTCTGATATCTCTCTTTTTAATGATGATAATTCCTGACAGAATAGCCATTTTATCAGTACATGAAGTCCTAAAGGGAAGCAAAGATATTGAATCTCTTTACATTTCTTTTTGTTGTTCACAGAATTCTCACACATCAAATGAAATTTGGAATGAAAAATAATAAACCACAAAGAAGATACCACATTAGAGCCACTTAATTTCTTTGCGCTAACACCCTGAAATTTTTGCTCTGAAACTCCAAAGTGAAGGGAAAATGTAACACTATTTCCAGGAATAGTGATAATATTTCCCTTCTTTCTAGTGCAATAGAATGTGATTTAGATGTAAATATGACTTATATTTTCAAATATTAAAAACAAGGTGAACTTACCCACTAGGTGTTCATGTACCTCAAGAGCATACCACTTCAGTGTTGGTCTCACTTGCTCAAAGACCTAAAAGTCCACATTTTACAAAAAATAAATGTACATGTCATTATGTGTCTCCCAACAGGTCTCTCTTTTATTATTAGCACCTAGAAGCCTCCTCCAAAACCTCAGTGTTCATCAATAAATGAGTGTTTAGTTTCAGGATATTTTATGCTTTTTATTTGCACTTTCTTTTACTCAGTTAATCTTTCTTTTGTTTTCCTTCCCAAAGTAGCTGTTCAGCTCTTTGTCTTTCTCAGTCTAGACTCATACAGTAGCCTTTCAATTGCTTATCTTGCTTCTCGTTCTTCTTCAGTGTTGACTTTGCCTTATGGACAGAACAGTACTTCTAACATGTAACAGTGACCATGATACTGAGTTAATGTAATTAGATAAATATGATGAAATGTATAGGAAAACAATACAGTTGACAATCCTTAGCATGGTGTGTAGGAAGACCTCAATGAAGTAATTCTTTTTTTTTTTTTTTTTGAGACAGGGTCTCGCTTTGTAGTTCAGGCTGGCTCTGAGCTCACTATGTAGCCCAGGCAAGCCTCGAACTCGGCAGTCCTCCTGTCTCTGCCTCCCAAGTGCTGGGATTACAGGTTTGAGCCACCATGCCCAGCACTGTGGTATGTGGTATTGTTGGTGGGCATGAGTCACCACGCCCAGCACTGTATGTGGTTACTGGGGATCGAACTCAGGACCTTGTGCTTGCGAGGCAGGCGCTGGAACCACTGAGCTAAATCTGGCCCTGAAGTAATTTTTTAATATGCCCAGTTTTCTTCTCATGTCCCAGCTATGTGTGTCCCTCCTTTAGCCAGACTCATTTACTAATTCTTCCTTTGTATATCTATAAGCACTGTTTCTAAAGCTGAGGATCCAGTAATCATTGAAAAATTACTGTGAACTATACAAGTTCATGAAGGCATTTGTATTGTTTGATCATTTTCCCCAAATATTCATGTATTAAATGCTTGGTCTCTATGGTGACATCATTGGAAAGTTGTGGATCTGATAGGAGTTGGGACTCTGTGAGAGGTCATTAGGTCATGGAGGGCATATTCCTAGAGATTTTTTTTTTTTTTTTTTTTTGACTCAGGGTCTCGCTTTGTAGTTCTTGCTGGCCCTGAGCTCACTATGTAGCCCAGGCAAGCCTCAAACTCAGCAATCCTCCTGTCTCTGCCTCCCAAGTGCTGGGATTACAGGCGTGAGCCACCATGCCCTGCACTGTGGTATGTGGTATTGATTACTGGTGGGCGTGAGTCTCCATGCCCAGCATTGTATGTGTTTACCAGGGATAAAACTCAGGACCTTGCATTTGGGAGGCAGACACTGGAACCCCTGAGCTAAATCTCCAGCCTCCTAGAAAAGATTTTGAGACTCTACCCTGTGTTCTTTTTCTCCTTTGCCTTCTGACCATGTGGTGAATGATTTCTTCTGCCAGAAACTGTGCCAGAAGGCAGACTCCCAAGATGAGGGCTCCAAAGCAGTGGAATCAATTAGACATTGACTTGAACTTCTAAAACTAAATAAACCTTTTGTTTGTTTTGTTTTGTTTTTTGGTACTAGGGATCAAATTTGGGACCTTGCACTTGCTAGGCACTGAATCCACCAAGCAAAATCACCTTTTGTTTTTTAGGCTAATTGTCTCAGGTATATGGTTACAGTAATGGAAGGCTAACACAAATACCTTCTTGTGAGTAATCTTGTTCCTTCAAAAAAGAAGTCAAGCATCTTCTGTGTTGCTACTTCACAGTACTACTAATAATAACCTATTATTAAACAGGGCAGTTAGTTGGGAAGTATAGAACTAGGTGCCAGGAAGAAATATGACGATCATAGCTAATAAAATGGCATAGGGAAGGTGGATTTAAGTTTGGATTTCAGATTTTTGATGAGTCCCTTATCATAAAATTGTGAGGTCCGGGCCGGAGGGTTAGCTCAGTGGTTCCGGCGCCTGCCTCGCAAGCGTAAGGACCTGAGTTCGATCCCCGGTTACCACATATAATGCTGGGCGTGCTGGCTCATGCCTGTAATCCCAGCACTCGGGAGGCAGAGACAGGAGGATTGGTGAGTTCGCGGCAGCTTGCCTGGGCACCATAGTGAGCTCAGGGCCAGCCTGAACTACAAAGCAAGACCCTGTCTCCAAAGAGCAAAAAAAAAAAAAAAAAAAATTGTGAGGTCCAGTGGGTTGTTTTCCATCCTGCCATTTGTGATGTGGTCATGAAGATGGCAGAATAAATCAGGAGTGAGGAATAGTATTTGGAAGGTCAGAACAAGCCAAAGCTCCCATCTCCATCTACTAGATTTGGAAGCTTGGAATGTAAATTCTGTCAGTTACAATTCTTATATCCTGTTTTCTCTGAATCACTGTCTTACAAGTATAATATTATAAGTTATTGGTCATTCTTATATCATAGTTTGTTAGAACTATGATAACAAAAATTGCTATATGTATTGCTATCTTGACCCAAATTGAGCCCCTGGATAGAGGGTAACTGATCCCCTTTTTCCTTTTTTTTAAATTGAATTCTTTAGTAGTACATTTTATGTACAGCTCACAATCACACTCAACATTGGAGAATTTGTACCAGTATGTGACACAAGTTCTCATTTTTACTCATTCCTACCCACCCTACAACCCCTCACCCCCTATATACATGTGTTTTCTTTTTTTTTCCAAATCATATTTATTGTTTCCCCTCATTACTTTCCCCTACCACATTTCCTTTGAGTTCTGATCCTCTTTTTTTTCTTTTGTTTTTTTTTGGTGGTACTTAGGATCGAACTCAGGTCCTTGTGCTTCCAAGGTAGGTGCAATACTACTTCAGCTAAATCCCAGGCCCTCTGATCCTCTTTTTTGAGGAACTGATTAAATCCACATGCAACCAGTTCTTCACTTGGGTTTTGACACCTGAGCTGACTATACACCCACCCTAAATACCCTGTGGCCAGGTCTTAAAGGATTAGGGACAGCCCATATCCATGAAACCTGTGTTATAATTAAAATTATCCATTTCACAGGGAGCCCTGAAAGTGAGCTAACCTCACTGCTGCTGTACTTAGCTGCCTTGGGCAGTGTCAGGTTGCTTTCACCCTGCCCCAGATACCATCCTCTTTGTGGTCCTGAGCAATGACTTTTTCCTTCTTTAGGTCTCTTAAGTAATAAAAGGTGATGGTTTTTATTTGTTCAAGTCTATGTGTTATTACTAAAAGCATTTGAAATTTGTATAAAATGATAATATCTATTTGGAAGCATGCAGAAAGTTAGTATATCTTGCAGGTGGCAGTAAAATGGTGACTACCATCACATATTTTTAAAAATCCTCCCATGGATTCAATAGGAAGGCCAATTAAAATATAATCCAGGCAGCCTATAGTGTTTTTCAAATCCTCTGACATATTACTCAAATCCCTGTCACTAGATCTGTAGAGCACAGAAATGTCCATTCTGTCATTGTATCTTTCCAAGGGAGTGTTTTTCCAGTACTCGTCAAGTAATTTAAGAAATAACAGAAGTGCCATTCATAGAAATTGACATGGTTCATTTTGTTTATGGCCATTGGGATGATGGATGGCATTCTAATTCTTGGATTTATTCAGTCCCACATTCCCACATTCCACTCTAAATATGCACAAATTGTGTTAGAAAATGTGAAATCAAAGTAAAGCACTGCCCTGAGTTCACGGATGGGCTATCACGTCATTCACTTTTTGGGAAAATGTTATACAAGATATTATTACCTTGGAAAAATTTTGGTACAATATTTTCTGCAAAATGTCCTAAAAAGTATTATTCATATCATAAATGGAGGTTATCCTAATTACTATTTCCTCTGGCTACTAATTTTCCTTAGAGTCTAGAATATAAGAGCAAACCTTTGTACTAATTGATCATCAGTGTTCATTTACATTCATTTAGACCTCACTTGTTTTTTCAACTCTCTGATGTTAGCGGTATGAAATATTTGTTGTACACTTTTAATATTAGGGATTATTTAAATGTGGATTTACTGATTCCAGAACATAGATTCTTTACTTATATAGTCCTTCAATATAGTCTATTAAATATCTCTAATGATAAAATTTAAGATATTTATTCCTCATTCTCATTATCTTTGAAATTAGCAGCAAATAGTTCTGAAGAAAATTACTTTCTGCGCTCTTTAAACTTTGCTCTGCCTCGCTTCCAGGTCATTGCACTTGTCTTTGTTCTGTGTGTTTGCATTTTGTTCATTTATTTATTTTATCTTCTCCTCCTTACCTTATGGAAAGACTTCACAGGAGGTTTAGTTCTTAACTTACAGTTTAATTTTATTCGCCTCATTTGACTAGCACTTGTGTAAACTTTCAGATCCATGATAATTACCATTTTCTAAAGAAACATATTTTATTTCTGTCTGCAAGTGCCCAGTTTGGAACTTCAATTCCAAGTTAATGCTTGTGCTTTATCTTCATTTCAAATATTTTACCAATTACGACTAAGACATGGCAGTGTTGTCTTCTGCTGTAGAGATGTGGGAGTCATACTTGATCATACTTTCATTATTCTATCTATCATTTACAGACTTTATTTACAAAAAAAACCCCTTTTATACCTATGCAATCTGATTCTCAAGTATTCTAAATTGAACTGCATTTGCTTTTGGTATTGGAGCTTGAAGCTGGGCTTTTGTTCCTTCTAAAGCTAGTGCTCTGTCACTGAGCTACATCTTACACCCTTTTACTTTATTTTGAGGCAGAGAATTGCTAATGGCCCAGGCTAACCTCAGATTGTGAACACCTCCCTCAGCCTTCCCGGTAGCTGGGATTATAAATGTGCCCTCCATACCCAGTGCTGAATTTAACTATAAGTAGCGTTCATAGTATCGTAGTGGCACTGTCACTTTCTCTCAGA